>JADRCD010233544.1:0-31698 GCA_019843815.1 Montemys delectorum | reverse complement strand
GGCTTTCTTGGCAGTGGATCCAGACTAAGGGTGGAAGGAGTAGCGGATACATCTTGGTCTCCCACATGTCCTTGGCTGATCCCAGAAGTCATGAAATACCGGATTCTCAGGCCCCATACGACAGTCTACCCCCCCCCTTCATACTCCGAGTAATTCTTGTTGTAATTTTGTTTTCTACACTGCAGACTTTCTCTTGGTTTTTACTGATAAAAATAAAAACTGAAGGCTAGGAAAGGTGACAAGGTTCCCAATGATGAGACTCAAAGGGGACTTTAAGGCTGAAGGTGCAGGTATCTGAGAGGGTGTGGGAGAACTGTGGCAGCAGCGGGGGAAGAGATGGAGGTGGTGGGTACCAGTTCTCAGCTCACAGGGAATAAGGTATACACCTGCAGCCTCCTTCACTGTTAACCCTGCGTGCTCCCACAGACCCCTCAGCAACCTGTGAGGCAGGGAGACCACTGTCTCTATGCAATAGCTATTTGATAGGTAAGGGACACTGAGGCTCAGTGTCTAGTTGAGCTAAGGCAAGGACTCCATCTCCCAGCTTTCTGCAAAGCCAACGTGTGGTACGGGGTGTGTGCCTGTGCGGCTCGAGAGTTATGTGTATGTCTGGTGTGACCATGGGGAGCTGAGCGCTCACTTAGTTGCATCCTCTCATTTATGCAGAGCAGCTTCAAGAGGCACAGAAAGCTGATCGCAAGTGAAACCCGCAATTCCTGTCAATTCAGATTGCTCCAATTCATTTCTGCAAATGTTTATTAAGTGCCTATTAGGCAGTGTGCTCCGCTTTCATCTGGGAATAGAGTCAACTCTTGATTTTCCATGCCAGCGAGGATCACTTGGTGATACTGCACACCCACAAGTCCCCACAAACCTCCCTCCAGTCCTGGCTGGATTTGGGGTGTGCTGCTGACTTTCAAAGCGGCAGATCTGCTTCCTGACTAAGCTTGCCTTTAATATTCAAATGAGAGGATAAATCCCAAGTACACACAGGGCCAGGTGGCCGTCAGGCTGGCCTCTGGGAGCTGGCTTGTAATTTAAAAGCGCCTCTGTGAAGAGGTAATCTCTAGAGAGGAGTCAGGGAGGGGGAGGGCAGAGACTCCATACAGGGCTGAGATGGGACAGATGTGCAAGGCTCTTCCTTATAAGGCCACACCCTGCCCAGATGAGTGAAGCCTCAGCTCCATCAATCAACCTGGGAGGCTAACCTCCCACCCTGACATTTCAGGATCAGTTTCCTACTTGGTGAGAGAGGCCCACCCCTACTCACTGAGCAAGGAGCCAGGTAGAGCCAGACAGGTCCCCAGTGTGAGTATTTCTGGGATGGGATAAGGGGAGGGTGAGGAAGAACCCTTACAGACAGACGTAGGATGAAGGCAACAGCAGATTAGGTTGGCACTGAAGGGCAAGGCTGTCTGATTTCTGGGTTCTGAGATTCCACCAGGACAGCCCTGGAATGGCTTCTCCTGGCCCAAGGCTCTGAGGACTTGTCCAGAGAGTATAGAACACAGAAGACTAGTGTGGGATTCAGTCCTGAGTGCATGCCCAGGGCTTCCTTTCCTGAACAGGGATAACCTTGAAAGTCTCTGTCACTCTGGTGGGACTGAGAAAGGAGTAGACAGAAAGGTCCCGGGGCTACCCCTCAGTACCACTCTAGATAGAACAAGTGTTTGGAGAGAGTATTATCTGTTTTTTTTCTGGAAACTTTACAAAATTACTGTTCTCTGGGCAGAGCTGGCCGCTGGTGTAAGTCACAGCCCTGAGTCCATAGCCAGGGCTTTCCCCTCCAGCCTGAACATTTGAGGAGTACTATCTCCTGAATACTCAATAGGCTTATTCCGCCTCAGTAGGGCATGGCCAACCACCAAACTGTCTTTGTTCAAAGCCTCAACGTCTTCAACCAAGGCTACCTAGTACCAGCTCTGCTGACAAAAGGTTATTTGAGGTCTTCTCCAGATGAACAGAGGCCTCTCTGAGCTAGGGCGCCTCACCTCAGACCACGTCCTAAGGAGCACTGATGAGCTAGCACCCGGGACTGGCGATAGACAGTAACTAGGAACAAAGAACTGGTAGGGAGTGTTTTGTGGCTGTGAGTCCTGACTAGTGATCCTAAAGGATAACTATGCCTCAGGTAGCACCCCAGAAAGCCAATCTCCATTTGTCACAGTGGCATCAGAGACCTGAGCTCCATTGCTAAGGAAACAGGGAACAAATTGGCAACTTCTAGCCCCAGTGGCCGGAGAAAGGTCTCCCCAGCCTGGGATCTACACAGCCCTTCTCCTTCATATACACACAGTAGCCCGGGAGGCAGGCATAAGGGCTGGGTTACAAGCTGCTAGCTTGGCTCTCCCGGTAGCCTGGAACATTCTGCAGATAAGGTAGTCAATGAGACTTTTGGCAATTGATTGATGCCATATGAACCTTACTGTCCTTAGTAGTGTTGGAAGATTTCAAAGAGCCACCAGCCAGCCTGAGACAAGGAAGAGGAATGTAGCTGAGAAGGTAAAACTGAGAGGATGGGGTACAGACAGGTGGGGATAGCCTTCTGGACCCACTCTTGATGCGTCTGTACTGCCCTTTAGCTCTGCACACCCTGACTCGCTATGGAATGTCACCTCTGTAAACCCTCTTCCAGTGCTTCTTTACTTTGGGGCCTAGACTCACTCTGAAACCTGATTCACACCCCCCCCTGCTAGTTCTTCACTCAAAGCCCTGAGGCCTGCCCTGGGGACTCCCTGCTTCCCTGGGAGAATCTGATGCCATACCTGTCACTGAGAAGCAGATCCAGGCAGCACTAAAGCATCCAGAGAACTAAAGATGGGAAGATCACTCTAGAAAGCTGACTTCGTTAGCCACTTTGATGCTCATTATTTCATTCTACAGCATTTACTGATTTGCACAGCATATGCCCTGACACACATGCACGCACCACTCCTCAAGTCTAGCTCAATTAAAAAGTCATTTTCATTTTTCAGAGCACAAGGTCACCTGACTCAGAAGTGGCCCTAGAACAAGAGACCCACCCTTCAGGTTCCCATCCAGCAACTTGTCTATTGCCCTTTGACCTACACTGCTCTGGGGATTTGGAAAGTAAATGGATGCACAAACATGTGCACAACTGTGCAGACCTCCATCTTTTATACAGATATAAAATGTTCCACAGAGGGAGGGGCAGGGTGCTATCCCACAGCTGCCGTACGCAGATGTTCTGTCTCTGCTCAAGGACAGATCACCTCCAGCAAAAGCACAGGGCACTCTGCCATAGTGCTGAGACAGAGGGGAGAGAGCTGAGGCCAGGCAGCAGCCAGGGGGAAGTTGGCTTGCTTCTACAAAATGCACTTGGCTGTCGCTGGTGCTGGCTATCTAGTGCATTCACCTCCCCTGGAGCGAGAACAGGACACTCTCAGGTTAAGAGATGGCAGCACACAGCATGTCCGTGGTAAACAATTTATTTTTCTACCTTAGTTGCTTATAGGAGGAAACATAAAATGTCATTAGGGAGCAGTGCAGATGAACTATTTACAGCCCCGCTCACGAGAAAGCTTGTAGGAAAAAAAAAAAAGGAACCGGTTGCATCAGTTATCTTTAACCAGGAGAGCCAAACTGTACAAATCTCCTCCACTCGACCGCTCTGTGAGCACCAAGGATGCCGATAGTCAGACATACCAAGTATTGATCCGCTAACACTGGGCGAGCCAAGGAGAGCATGTGTCACTCACTGTCTGAAAACACTAGCTTTTGTGGGTGCAACTGAACTATGGGTACTAACTAGGGACATTTCAAAGAGGGAATTGGACAGGGTCCTTGTGACACGATCCTTTTGGGGAGGGGTGGCTCTCAGGGAGCTAGCCTTGATTTGGATGGTCTCAGGTGTCCTGTCCTTTCCCACCATGGCAGTGCCATGGGGTAGGGGTAAGGCACATAAGGCAGGGAGGTGAAAATGGAGAAGGAGAGTCCGGAGGAGATCAATGCCCATCGGTGAAGCACATGGCAGGGCTAGGCATGTGACTCTGCTATTCCTTCTCAAAGACAGTTGAGTTTATTGTGGCAATAGCCACCAGGAGACCGGCCCCAAAGGCAATGGCAACCAGAAAGTGTTTACACGGCTGCTCATTCAGATTCCATTTTCCACACAGTTTTGTAGATGGGTGTGAATGTTCACATTGCCACTACGCATCATGGGACACAGGCACCCTCTAGATCATATGGCTGCAATCCCTCTGGGTCACCAGCACTTAAAAGCTTGCCCTGCATGCCTGTCTGATCGTTATTCTAAAGCAGCAGCATCTTCCTGGATTCCTCCTAGGAGGAGTCCCTCTGAAGTGTGTGAGCAGTTCCCTTCATTCTGGGGGAGCTGGCCAGTGGCATCGGGGTGGGGCCAGCCACAGCGCATTCAGGAAGCGAAGTGGGAGGGAATGGGAGCATGAACATTTTCTGAGGCAAAACAAAGCAAAACAACGAGGTCTCTTCCAGAATTTGAAACAGGAATAATCATTTTCATTCATTCCATCAGCCAGATAGGACAGATTTCAGTGGGCCCTGCCAGCAATCGGGTAGCTCTGGCAGAAATATGCACTCTCTAGAAATGACAGCAAACTCCATACTTGTGATGCTTCTCTTAAGAGCTTGCTGATAACAATTGCATTCTCCCAAATCAAAATCAGCAAATAATTTGAAAAGTGAAATAAGACTAGAAACTGTTGACAGTAAATAGAAGGGAGGGACCCAGAAGGCTTCAGAGTAAGAAAGTGGGCAGAGTGATGACAGGACTGCCATTCCAGACTCAACACCGACGAGAACACAGGGCCAGGGAAGATCCTTGACCATGAGAGGCAGGAGCCATTTGCAAACCTCAGCCTTCCTAGAAAAGAGCCCCAACCCCAACACTGGCAAAAGGCATCCAGCCTCTTTCTTACCACACCTTGTTTGTTCTCAAAGAATCCTGCAGGTGGCTGCAGAGGTTAAACCTGTTTTCCACGGCTGTGTGGTTCAAGGAGATCTACTGGGACTATACATCACACAGTGGGGTGAGACCTGAACCCTAGGCAGCTGGGATGGATGCAAAGATCAAGACAGGTGCAAAGGACAGCTTGGAGGGCACCAGGTTCCTTTGAGCTGAGGACAACCCAGGTTCCTGATAATGAGTGAAAAGTTTGCATGGTTAGAGAAGCTAGATGGGCTGTCATTTCCGCTTGCCTCTAGGATAGACTCAGAAGGACTAGGAGGGGCATGGGGCCCACATATAACCTCAGAGGAGCTGGAAATGGAAAGTGAGCACAGGGTAAGGCCATTGAGACCACAAAGAAAAACCATCTGGACAACATGGTAGTGATGAGAGCTGTGACAATGTCATAAAGTTCCAGGATCCAGCGCCAGGGCATGGGAGCTTGTTCACTGAACCACCCAGGGGAGATGAGAAGGCAGTGGATTGGGCTACCCTGATCATGAAGGATCACTCTGCAGCCCTACTTCCTCCTTAAACACACCCGCCTCCAACATCCCTTACAGCAGGAGACCGGAGACTGACATCAGGACATTCCAAAGCTTCCTGCCCTAGAAGCCCACCAAATCTTAAGCTCTGTGATGATGTCATGTTTGATTCTAAGGGACTGACCACACCCTGAACTCACGACAGAGGAGTCAGTCTAGGCTTTGTGTCTAGAACCATCAGGGGTTTGGCATGGTGTTGGGACAAGGAGATGAAAGGCAACTCCTGGGGGTGGGGGTGGGGGTGTCAGGAGTGGGGTGAGCTCTGACCTCAGCCTGACTCCTGACATACTGGGATGAAGGCTGGGTGGCTCACACCTCCTTGGGTTTCAGGCAGGCACCTCACTCTGGTTGTCTCTATCTGATCAGGAGATAAAAGAACCCAAGAGGCTTCAAAGTGTGACTACAATGGATGGGAAACAGACACTTTGGTGGTTGAGAATGGTCTGCTCACCCTATGGGCCAGGGAACACCGTCTGTCTGTCTTCAAGGCTGATTTCTACCCCCATTTAACCCTAGTGGCTGGCCACAGTTGAGCTGGTGCCATGATGAAGATGAACAGCATCTCCAGGGATAAACACTGTGCCTATTCCTTGTCAAAGCTTTGACTTCCCAGAAAGGGCCAGGCACTTTGGGAACATCACCTCAGTTAGCCCAGTCCCAGCTTGGTCACCTTGGCATGTCTGTCTGTCTGGGGTAGACTCAAGGAGGTAAGCCATGGAGTCAGAACACTATCAGATGCTTCATGAGCTGAGACAGGGGTCTTAACATGGGATCCACTTTATTATCTCCAAATAATATCTCCAATTCTGCATGCACACACCTCTATAGTATTACATCCCTTCTTTTAATCTCTTGAACAGCACTGAGCAATAGAACTGTTAGTGGGATAGACAAACCCTACATTATACTCTTAGACCAGCCACCACCCCCTCATGTGGCTGCTGAGTCACTGGAATATGGCCAGTGTGAATTTGGAACTCAAGTTTTTCCTTTCTCCTGAATTTTAATTACTATAGATCTAAATTTTAGCAACCAATGTTACCTAGCTGACAGGTAGATGCTGGCTAATGGGGAAGTATTAGAAGCTGGGACTCAAGACTGCCTGGACTCTTTTTCTTTCCTCTGTGCCTTCAGATCTGTTCCTGTCTGTAATGGGGATAACCCAGGAACAGCTCTAACCTGAACTCTGGTCCCAGAGTCCAGTTATTATAAGCTGCAGAGAGGCTGTGGGGGAGGGCCCACCAAGGGTCCTTGCTGACGGCATCTCCCAGATGGGGAAACCTGCCTAGGTCCCAGAGAAGCTGATGCACTCACCCTTCTACCTTGAACTTCTGAAGCTCTGTCTATCTCCCCTTCTGCCTCTGACTCCATAGTCAGATCTCACATTCTCTCAAAGATCCTACCCAACATCCAATCACAAACAAGAGCAACGAGGCCCAGAAGCGGGTGGCTTGCCACAGCCACTTGTCAAACTGGTACCAGAGATAGAGTAAGTGTCTAGGTTTCTAATGCTGGCCAGAATCACAGGACATGGCCCTACATATCTTCTGTTCCCATCTCAAAGCCTGAGCTGAGACCAGTGCTAGACCTTTCCAACAACCTCCTGCTCAGGTTTAGAAAGCCTTCCCTCAGGCCAGTTTTCTGTGCCTTCTTCTCATCACTTCTCTCAGGCCTCCAAGTAGAGATGTGATAACTACCAGGAGTAACCCCAAGTCCAGCCACTGAGTGTGGCCCCCATCCCTTCAACTCCTGCCTAGAACCACGGAGCACAGACTTCCGTCTATCTGGACATATTACCTGGCCTCTGACTGTGATGTAGTAGGCACCCTAATATATTCTCATCTGTACTGTTTGACTGTGAGGAGATTTACCTCACAACACCCCTAAAGTATCTCTTCCTGCAGCACCCTTCCCATTTTCCCCAGGCCATGCCCACATGCTCCCTCAGCTGACGCACCAGGGCATGTGTGGGCAATGCCATGCTCTGCTGTCTGTGTGGAGTAGAATGAGAATCTGCACAGCTCATTCAGGGTGCAAAGCACAAGTCTGACTCCCGCAGCACCTCATCAACATATGGCAGGAAAGCCTGATGTCAGGGCAGTCAGACCAGGTTAGAAAGAGGAAGAAGGGAAGGCAGGCTGGGAGGCATTAACAGGTAGATGTGGACAGCAGCAGGCAGCAGGCAGAGAGGTGTGATAACAAGCCCTGGGCCCAGAGTTTAGTCCCCTAGAAGAAGACTGAGAATAGGCTTGAGGCGGGGAGGAGGAAGGAGGTAAGCAGAGGGGGCTTCCCATCTTTTCTCTCCTCCTTTCTTGCCACCAGTATCAAGGAAACATTCTAGTCCATTGGAAAGCCCAACTATACCCTTACCCTGGACCAGAGGGGATTTTGCACACACAGGTATGCAAATTGTGTTCTCTTTTGGAGCATGTTTGCTCCTCCCCACTCCCCAGATGCAGCCAAACCCCAGGGTCTAAGCCACTTACCTGGGAACTGGTAGCCATAGCTAGGAGCAAATCCGGGGTAGCCTCTGCCATAGGTTGCCACAAAGTTGGGATAACCTTGAACACAGAGAGAAAGAAAGAGCTCTTAGACAGCGGCCTTAAATCTGGAGTAATAGATATTCCAGGGAAGGTAGCAATGACCATCAGCTGTGGTTAGTCTCACAGAATAGTGTGTCTCTGGGGAGGGTCTCTATCCAGGCCCTGACTCCCCTCTCTTGCGTGGCTAAGGGTGTGACCATCAATATGTTTATAATTAACCCGTATTTAGGCAGCCAAACCGCCCAAATCCCAGGGACCAAAGCTCATGAACCTGTCGAGTAAATGCCACATGGAAGACGGAACACAGTGCCTGCATCTGCCTCTGACATTTGGAGAGCTTACCCTGAATGTACTTTGCTTTAAAGATGTTGACAGGAGGAGATTAAAGTCCTTGTACTGCCTTCTTCCAAGGCAGTGGACAGGGGCCAGAGCACCATATAGGGCAGAGGTACTCTGGGACTGACTGTTTAGGAGCCACACAGAGGGCTGCCTAGCTTAGCAAGCCACAGCTGGGGGAGGCAGGGACCATGTTCCAGCACAGACACTATATAGACATATGTCTTGAAATTTTCATGGACAATTTATGGTGGGTGGTGACCTAGGGTGATTCTGAACTGTGGGGTGCTGAGAGCCTTCTGACAAGTCCTGGAGGGGTAGGCCTGCTCCAATCAATGAAGCAATCTCCCATTTAAGAGGTCACCTCAGTACTGTTCCCCCTCAGTCTTAAAGGTGAGTGTAACCTTCCTGTATTTGAACATCCTTGGTCACAGCAGCTCCATGGATACCTCTTGTCCCTGTCCCTAGAGAGACCTACTCTGCCTTCTTCCACTCAGTGTGGGCTAACTCAGTACAATCATAATCCACAGATGTCACCAGTCCCTGTCTCCAACAACCTACTCTGCTTCCTTCCACTCAGTGTGGGCTAGCTCAGTACAATCCTACTCCACAAATGTCACCACAATCTCCTACCAGCATACTGGGTAGCCCTCTGCTTTGGCCTCTGAGGTGGCTGTCTGCTGGGTGTCAGGCCAGCTAGCATTTGAATGAACTCTGTCCCTGCCTGGGAGGCAGGCCAAAGCAAACTTTCACAGGGACCTTCATCTAGAGCCAGTGGGCAGAGGATGGGCAGGTGGCTCTGTGTTTACTCTGGCATCAACAGGACAATCCAGCATCCAGAGGTGCCAAGTGGCCCTCTGACCAGGCCATTCCTGGGCTGTCCCCTTGGCTGGGAGCTGGGCCTCTTATGGCTCAGCTCCCTAAGCTCCTGTCTGCTTTCCAGGTTCCATTCCTCAGTCTTCTTGTCCACTCTGGGCCCCATTGCTCCTGACAATAACCTTTGCTACCTCCAGAAGCCAGAGCGATTTCTTCTGTTTCCACCAAACAGCAGGTGGAAAGCCACTTCAGCCGTGGGCTTAGGACAGGCTTCAGGCTTTCCAGAAGACAGGGAGCAATGGCCACTCTCCGCATGTTTCTGCTCTCCTGACACATTATGAACACAAGCTCTGGTGGCTGATTAGCCACCTTCCCATGGAATCTCATAAGTGATACCAAGCACATTCTGGCCCTGCAAGCCAGGGCTGGGGGCAGAGACCCACTCACTACATTTCCCCTTCTCCGTCATCCCCACGAGCTGGGCTTTGGAGCTCTTCCCACTGCCAGCCAGTCAGTGTTTATGCCTCAGAGGCCCAAAGGTTGGTGTTTCATGGCTGTAGATGTTGGTTGATGGCTTCTGCCTGAGAATAGTGCATTACCACCGGTGCCAGGTCACTCATGGGTCTGGAAGTCAGGAGACCTGGAATCTAGGCTTGGCCCATGACCATACCCTTGAGGATGACTATGGCCTGGATGTTTGAGTCTCCCTAAATTCACACTGAACTCCCAACCACCAACCAGATGTACTATATTAGCAATGAGGCTTCTGTGAGGTGATTATTTCATAAATGGGATTAATGCTTATGGTGGTTTGAGTGAAAATGTCCCCATACACTCAGGGAATGGCACTATTGGGAGGTGTGGCCTTGTTGGAGGAAACATGTCCCTGGGGGTGGGTTTTGAGGTTATGGAAGCTCAAGATAGGCCCAGTGTCACTCTTTTCTTGCTGCCTGAGGGTCTACATGTAAAACTTGAAGCTACTTCTCCAGTACCATGTCTGCCCACATATAGCCACGCTTCCTGCCCTGCTGATAATGGACTAGACCTCTGAACTGTATGCCAGCCCCAGTTAAATGTTTTACTTTATAAGAGCTGCCATGGTCATGATGTCTCTTTATAGCAATAAACCCCTAAGATAATAATACTCTTTTAAGGAAGGTTCCAGAGAGGCCACTAACTATCTCACTATGTGAGGACAGAGTACTGTCATGACATTGACTGTAAGTGTCACCACCTACAATCGATCATTCTAAAAGGGCCTTCATTCTGGATTTCCTAGCATTCAGGACTGAGAAACAGACGTTAATTCAAAAGCTGAGCAAGACCCACGGGATTCTGTCATACAATTCTGACCCGAGACAGGGGTTTCCCTTTTCTCTTAGAGGCTGAGCCTTACCACAAGTAGAAAGCCTTACCAGTCGGGGGGAGGGGGTTACTGATGTGCCTAAATGGTCAGCAGTGACCAGCTGTGGTTCTTGCTACAGCTGGTATCTTCTCACATGTGTGGTCCCACTGAGTGCACCAGCCAACTGCACTGTCTCTACTTCATCTGGACCTGCCCCTGGCTCTGTCCTGGTGAGAGCCTCCTCCTGATGCCTCACTGGCAGAGGCTACTGGCAAGACAGAATGACTTAGCAACTTTGTATCCACTGGCCTCAGAGCCGGAAGGAGCCTAGGAGGTCACTGAACTAATGAGCTCCTAATGGGGGAAAGGGAGAGGGAGAGTAGAGCGGTGGTTAGACCTCAGAGACCTTCATTGAACGTGTGCGTGATGGGGTGTTCTCTAGAATTTATTTCCTGGTAGGGCAGCTCAATTTTCCCTCTAAATTAATCATCCACTATCACACCAGATCTTTCAGAGCTAGATTTCTTACAGCACGGTTCCAACAATATTGATAAATGGATTATAGGTAAACGGTCAAATCACTACTGCCTAGGTGCTTTCCTGATGAAAAATGGCTCCTTTGCCTCTAACTTCAGGGCAGGGTCCTAAATTTGAAGTGTTAATTTGACAGCAAGAGCAAGAGCCCATGCATCACTTTCCGTAGATGTAGGTGAGGGACGGTGGAATGGCTAGTCCCTCCCAGTACTCAAGCCATCCATGTGACATGATTGCATGTATTTTCCCCTACACAGATCTGAAAATCTTCAATGTGAAAGAAGAAACGGACAGTCAAGTTCACACCAACTTTGGGCCTCACCCTGATATTGTAGGCCACAATCATCATCACTCAAGAAATGAATAAGAGAATTCCACACCTGCCACGCTGGGGGAATCTCATCTCCATACCCCCAATACTGAACAGCCTCTCAGCCAGGAAGATGAAATTATAAATTTATAATACAACATTACTTCAATTTTCCTCTTCATTTGCGGCTGTGCAGCCCAGCTCTGCTCCAGTGGCTCAGGGCCCAGGCCGCACGGGGGAAACTGGCTGGCTGCATATCAATAGCACATTACAGTAGACCCACACGAACGCTCTATCAAGCCACATTATAGCAGGATGACCCAGCCACCACTTCCATTAGCAGCTGGGTCCCTCCCACACTGGCCACTGAACAATTTATTTGCTCCAGTACTCTGGATGCCTGATCAATCCCACAGTAATTATCTCTTGTCACTAAAGGGAAAAAGAAAAAAATCAAGCCTTCTGCCTGGATGAACACCTTCCTCGCACACAGCCTTTCCATTGTGGCTGCCCAAGTCCGAAAGGGACAATAGAACTTGGGAGTGTTGTAAAGTTCTTTCTGTGGCCCTCTCCTGGGGATGCTCACAGGCTTCTCAGAACTGTGACTTTAGATCTTTGCTCGTAATTGAGAAAGGTTTGCATCCTACATGGGTCATGGCTTATCCAGGTGGTTACTCAACCACCTAGTTTCCTGAAAAAAGGCTCTTCCCAGACCTTTGACTTTAACAAAACAAGAGAGGAGGGCCATTTGTTCAGAAAACATTCTCTACTACATATGCTGTTACTTGATAGGGATAGGGTATGATACCATGATAGTTCTACAAGGTCAAGCAAGTGCCAAGAGCCCAGTATAATGATACTAGCCTACAATATCAGGGTGAGGCCCAAAGATGTGAAAGCCAGTCTACAAAGACACACAGTCCAAGAATCCTCCTAATTTTTGTTAGGGATCCTCCGTACCCACACTAATTTAACCTTAGTTAAAACTATCTGAAAAGGGGCTGGCAAGATGGCTCAGCGGGTAAGAGCACTGACTGCTCTTCCGAAGGTCCTGAGTTTGGATCCCAGCAACCACATGGTGGCTCACAACCATCTGTAATGGGATCAGACGCCCTCTTCTGGTGAGTCTGAAGACAGCTGCAGTAAATTACGCCAGAGCGAGTGGAGCTGGCAGAGGTCCTGAGATCAATAGCAGCCACATACATGATGGCTCATGGCCATCTGTACAGCTACAGTGTACTCATACACATAAAATAAATAAAAATAAATTAAAAAAAAAAACTATCTGAAAAGAAAACTTCAGTCCCTTAGGGGGCAAGAGCCACATCACAAATCTCAATGGCTGGTGTGTACATGAAGCTGGCAGTCCTGACACTGGTTGGCAGACAGTCGACAGTCTCATCAGCTCAGAAGGCTCTATGGATCCATAGCTCCAGCAGGGTAAGAAACAGCTGGATTCTGAGCTGCTTCTGGCTACCAAGAAACAGGTGCACAAATAGGAGTCTCTCTTACAATGGACTCAAACCGGTATTTTTGGAGGAAAAATAAATTCGAGTAGAGACTACCAACATCTCTAGGAAGCTAAGCTGTGTGTTCTGGCCATCTCCGGCGCTGGAGTGTCAGTGAAAGACACCCAGATCTGGGGAGACCCTCACTCAAGTCTCGGAATGACGTGGCCACCCAATAACTCACAAGGGACTGTTCTTGCTGCAAGCGCATGAGGTTTGTTCAGGGTAGGCCAGATCTGGGGTCGAACATGTAGTCTAGCAGGCCAGAGGAGTTCGACCCTGAGCACAAGGAACAAGGGGTATTTAAAGGGAAAAACCACAAATTAGGGGGAGGGAGGAGGAATTCCAATCCAAGGTATTCAGTCAGTTAGGGAGGGGAATATATTCATTTTAGGAGTGTTATCTTTATCTACTGGTCCCTAGGGTGGAGAGCCCCGTGAACCAGTTGACCTTCATTCCTAGTTCCGCCCTCATTGTAGTTCCGACAGGAGGGGCAGGTCTCAGGAACTAGAGCCCTGAGGCTCTGAGTTAAGCCAAGCTCCTGGGACCCAGAGCTCTGAACCGGCCTGCATTCTTAGTTCTGCTCAGTCTGCTAGGAATCATAAAAACCTTTTTTTATATCTTTCATACTTTTCATCAGCAGATTATGACTTCCCAGGCCTTTTCAACATTTATTTATTTATTTATTTATTTATTTATTTATGGCATTAATGTTGGTGAGAACTAGATCAGGGATTTGTAAGGATCTCTGGCATCAAGTGAAGATAAGAAAGTTTTGGCTAGTGGCTAACTGGTTAGCAGCTTCTCTCTTCTCCCCAGGCTGCCAAGGGACACTTTCTGCAAGGTCTCAACACTGAACTCTCTCTCTCTCCCATGTGTTTAATAAATAGCATGTGCCCAACCAGGCCAAGAGCATTAAAGGCAGTGGGATTATGAGGCTGAAGGCAGAGAAGACCAAGAGGAATCAAATACATCAACAGCCATGTGTTTGCTTTTACTAAGTCCACTTTCATTAAGGAAAACTGGGGCAACTTTGCAGAGCTGGGTGTCTATGGGCATTCCCATAGAATGTGGACAGTGGGACAGGACCCAGGGCTTGCAAAACACCTGATGGCACAGTTGCTTCTTGTTCTCTCTGGCTCAGAAGCAAGAGGTGGGGCCTTGGAGTAATTCTCCTCCTCCCTTTCAGCCTTCTACACTCTTTAAAGGAATCCCCACCATCTTCTATGCTGTCCTCTTAAAGGCTGTGAAAGCTAATGTCAAAACATGCTGCATTTCCCTCAGGAATGCTGGATCGCAAGTGAGATCAAGAAAGAATGTATACTCCCATACGCTTGTCAGCCTTCCAAAGGATGGAGAAAATCCTGAAGGATATTTTAAAAACTAGTTCCATGATGCCCCAAGTTATGAGACCAGAATGCTGGCTGCTCTCTCAGCTCTTACTTAGAATATACTGGCTACCTGGGATTGGAGGCAAGGTTCCACTAAATGTCTAGAACATTTATGGCACAGAGTAGGCACTTGGTAGGCGTATGTTGGATGAGTGAATTTTAACATTTCAATGGCTTTTAAATTTTCATTTTGCTTTTAAATACTTTTTTAGAAACTCCCTTCATTAATGAATATTCGATAGGTCTCACTAATTTGTTTCAACAGGGTCTCATGATGTAGCTCAAACTGGTCATGATCTGGGGTCTTGTCACAGCCTCCTCACTGCAAGGAATACAGTTGTGTGCCTCTGCATCTGGCTAGTGTCAGTGATCTTTTTTATCAGAAAGGTTTTCTTTTTCCTTTTTCTTTTTCGAGACAGGGTTTCTCTGTGTAGCCCTGGCTGTCCTGGAACTCACTCTGTAGACCAGGCTGGCCTTGAACTCAGAAATCCGCCTGCCTCTGCCTCCCAAGTGCTGGGATTAAAGGCGCGCGCCACCACTGCTAGGCAGACAGGTTTTCACATAGTCCAAACTGCCTCACACTTGCCCTGTAGCCATGGATGACCTTGAACTGTTCATCTTCTTACCGCTACCTCCTATGTGCTAGGATTACAGGTGTGTGCCACTATGCTTAGCTCTTCAGTGAATTAAAAAAAATTTTTTTTTCCTCCTGTAGGAGCCAAGTTCATCAGTCAAATTGTCAGGGGTGGGGACAGCATGGGTCCCAGGACTGATGTGCAAACAATGCACCGTGGAGATGGTGACCCAAAGAGTAGACTACCCAAGGCCACACTACCACATTAGAGGAAAGACAGCCAAGCAAATAAGCAGTCAGGGAGAATGAAGTCTCCTTTCTTTTCCCTCCTAAAGAGCTAAAGGCCCAAGGACCACAATGTACCACTGGTAACAGGAAGGCAATCCAGAGTGCCTCTATATCAAGAGCTAAGCACTCTGCCACAGACCAGCATCGTGTGGTTTTGACAATCATTTATAAGTAATAATTATGGAGGGGGGAGGGGGAGGGCTTGCAGCACAAGTGTGAGGACCCGAGTTCGACTCCTTAACAGCCACATAAAAGTGGAGGTGGTGGCCTAAAGTGTCGTGTGCAAGTCCAGGGCTCAGAGTAGAGAGGAGGCTCCTGGGGGATCCTGGCTAGCCACTTTAGCTGAATTGATGAGCTCCAGGACCACAGAGAAACCTATGCTTCCCCACGCATGTAGCACACACACGCATGCACACACATATGCACATATATCTCTTACATGTATGTATACAGATCTATTGAGACTCTTAGTTTCCTCTACCAAATGTGCATCCTCACAGTTGATGGAGTTACACTCTGACAATGGTGAATCTTTGTATTTACTGCACCCTGTCTTGAGACTTGCCTAGTGACAGCAGCATGCAAGACTTGCCTGTGTCCCTTCCCAACACAGAGCATGGCTATCCCCTAACAAGCTCCCGCTCAGGAGCTGCCCCTGCCCAGCTACTCCAGGGAGTGTGGAACTGTAAATTGCCAGCCTGGGAAAAGATCCAAACTCAATAGTCAAAGCAGTGTCTACTGAATACACACAGCTGTCTCACTGCTGTCAAGGAGAAAACTAGTAGGGTCAGGCCAGTGTAAGCTGGGGACAATCTTGTCTACCATAGCACAGTCTCTGAGCTCAATATACAGCCAATCTCTGATTCCTCCTGCCCCCGAGTCCTGAATGTTGAGTGCCGAGTTCACTTATGTGCACCACATGCCCAGTTTTATGCAGTATCGGGGAATTGAACCCAGGGCTTCATGCACACAAGTACTCTATCAGCTGAGCCACACTCTAGCCCTACCATATTGTTTTAATTATTGTAGCTTTTTGCAGTGCTTTGGGATATAGTCAAAGTAGTGTTTTCTTATTTCTCTTTAACAGAAAATTATTTTCTCTCCCGTTTCTATTTCTAAGGTAAGTTTTAGAGTCACATAGGCAGTTTCTAAGGAACAATGATAGTTTTCTCATAAACTGTTAAGCCTAAAAAAATTAATCTGAGAAGAATTAAGAGATTGGTCATTTAAAAAAACATTCTCATTGGCACTGTGCTCTGTCTTTTAAGTTCTTGCATATAGCTCTACCTGCCCAAGTTATTTTCTCAGACAACCAGGTACAATTCTTTGAAAGAACATGAAAAGTTTAATACATTTAAAACTAAGCCAGGAATGATTTAAACAGCAGCAAATCTGAAAACACATAAAGAGCTTATCAAACAATATAGAAGAGGGACCCTTAGCCAAGCCAAATGAAAACCCATTAAAACTAGACAGCTCATGTGCCTGAATGGAATTTTACCATTAACGACCATTTATCCCATTTAATTAGTATTTTCCCGACACACAATAACTTGCACTAAAATACCGTTCTCTCGCCTTGAAATTTCTAATTATTGTTGCGACCCACACCATTACGCATCTCCTCCGCTTTCTCCATCCTTCATGCCATTTAAGCGGTGAGATTTTCAATTATCTACGCAGGGTGGACAGAGATACCTTTAAGGAAAGGGGCATAATATGCAACTCAATTTCTCTAAAAGCCAGGAGAGATCATTTTTAGTCAGAACAAACATACTTTGTCTTTCATCATTTTTTTTTTTTTGCAAATAAAGAGTAAAACAGGCTATTTAAAACATCCATTTAAATGCAAATTTTGATATCCCAAGAGAAAACTGTTAATCATTTAAATAGACAGGATTAGTGCCCACCCTTGCCACCCTTTAGTTCCTCTCCTAAGTTTTAGGAAAAAAGTAGCCCGAGCCCACACAAGTTAAGGCAGTAAGGAATCCTTAGGTCACAGGTACTATCACTGGGCCAAGTAGGGTGGGACAGAGACAGGTATGCAGCCCTGTGGCGTGCTTGAGGAAGGGTATGGACAGATTGTTTCCAGCACATTGTGAGATAGGCTCGAGGCGAGATAATACTATATGCTCAACAGATTGCCAAGACCACCTGGAAGGCGAACCTACTGACCTAGAAGATGAGAGAATGGCAGCTTAGACAGGCAAACTGAAGTTCAGATGGATTCGGTCAGCCTAACTGCTAGGTAGGTGACTCAGGGGTCACAGGTACAGGCTGCCACAGCCCTCACCCCCAGCCCACTGTGTTCCCCCAGCCCCACACCTACACAGACTCACCCAGCATCCCCATGCCAAGCATGAACGCATCCATGGTGTATGGCAGCCCCCGGGCCCGGCCTCTTGTCCCAGGTGGGAACATGACTTCTTTCGGCTGAGCTTTCTTACATTCTACCTGTTAGACAGAAAAGGAGAACAAATGAGATGCAAATGAATTCCACGTAAATGTCAGATGCAGAACCGATCAGGTTACGAGCTGTTATTTTTAGCCTTGCTCCTTACTCACTGTAAAAATAGCTGTGCTGAGTAAATGGCCTGCAAAATAAATATTTAAGAAACTACACCACTTGTGCAAATCCTGCTTTGGAAAAACCTACAAGGATGAAATTAGGTTCTGGAAGGGCAGTGAGGACGCCGGTGGAAGATACACACACAGGGCTGCAACCTGGTGGGTGAAGAAGGCATGATGGCCAAGGAGATGGCAACAGCTGATGGACAGGCCTGCAGATATCAGCAGCAGCAATTATAATCATCTTTCACAGTTGTTTGGCTTTTTAGACAGACTCCTTGATGGTCCTGAATGTCAGGGATTCCTCACATCCGGCCATCAGAGACCCTCTCTTATGATACAGGGAGGGAACTAAATCCTGGCTCCATCTCCCAGATGAACACTGAATATCAGAGGCTCAGAAGTATCACACCATAGTTCACCCCCACCAGGCAAAGGCCTTGTAGCCACAAGTTAAAATTGTTAAGTTAGCGATGCCACCATTCCCTTGGGACCCACACTACCACACTTCCTAAGGGAGTCCTGAGATTTAACACGGATCTGTTCCTATGGACTGCTGGTTTTGCATTGAGCACTTGTGTCTTTTAGTGGATGGTAATCTTTCCATTCATCTTCTGCCTCCAAAATCCCCCAATCCCCCTCTACTCGTGCACACAGAGGTCACTTACTGAACACTCTTTCCTATACAAAATAGAAACCTTAAGGCCAGGGAGATGGCTCAGAGGGTAAGGTCACTTTCCATCAACCATGGTGCCCTGAGTTCATTCTCTGGGACTCACATTGTGGGAGGAGAGAACTAACTGACCCCTCAGAGGTGTCCTCTGACCTCCACGCACGTGGCACATGCATTCCAACATAAATAAAGAGAAGCAATAAAAACCTGAAAGTCTAGGAAATAATTGTGTGGCCTGAAGAAGCTCCTGTATGGTTTGACAGGAGTGCCTGAGCTTGCTCAGCATTACTTGCTTTTAGTTTTCAGGTGAATTTAACAAGCGCCCTTGGCTATAAATCAAGCCCACTGCTGATAAAGACGGGCTGAGCAGGGCAAAAGCAGGGCACTTAGAGCAGCCAAAAGAAACAGCCCAGGAGCCTGACGGTGACAGAGGAGGAAGAGTTGGGTGTCTTATTTAAGAACGGTCTGGGGACATATGGTATAGGAGCAAAAGCTTCACTTGGCTCAGCAGCTGCCAAGGGTATGGTTGTATCATAGGAGACTGCTGCTGCTTATGGTGTGTCTGAGGCAGCCGGAGTGAGCTAGATTGTGTGCAGTATACATCGCTTAAAGAGGGAACCTACACAGAGGATCTGTTTTGGAGATACACTCCTCCTAGATACTCCAATTAAAAATACTGTAGTAACAGCCGGGCTTTTAATCTGGGCTCTTGGGAGGCAGAGGCAGGTGGATCTCTGTGAGTTCAAGGCCAGCATGGTCTACAGAGTGAGTTCCAGAACAGCCCAGGCTGCACAGAGAAACCCTGTCTTGAAACTCCCCAAACTCCACCCCTCCCATCTTCCCTAACACACTAACAACCTTTAGTAATTATAAAGCCAGGAGTGGTGGTGTGTGCCTGTAATCTAAGTACCTGGGATGCTGAAGCAGGAGGATTACATGTTTGAGGAACGCCTGAGTTATGTAGCAAGGTCTTGTCTCAACAAAGAACAGACAGAATAGAACAGAACAGAATAGAAAGAGAAAATCCCTTACAATGATTAACAGAAAAACCTGACCTAAAAGAGTAACTCTGAAACCATCTAATAGGTATTATTCTTGCTCTTCAACAATAGTAACTACAAATGTCCTTAAAAAAAAAAAACAAAAAAAAAAAACCAGACAAAAAACACTCAAAGTGCATGACAGATATGCTTACTCTAGAGTTTTTTTTTTTTTTTTGTAAAAGAAATGAGCATGGTGAAAGAGAAACAGGTAAGAGACAGGAACGGACAACTCACAAGCAGTTCATGAAGGAGCACGTATCTTCAAAATAAGGTATTTTGGGGAGCCAAGAGACACGTGGACTTGCATTCAAATGTCCAGAGACCATGTAAGAGCTGGATATGTGGCTGGAACACCTGCAGTCCCAGCAGTCCTACTGGGGAAATGGAGAACCTCTGGAAACTTAGTCTGAGCAGGGGGAAATGAGATTCTGTGTCTCAAACAAGGTGGGGGGACAAGGAGTGACAGCCACAGTTGTCCTCTGATCATCATACACGTGGTGTGTACATACACAGGATATATTTTCATCCATTAGATGGGTATCAAGGACAGCAGGGTTTGAAGTAAAGGTCCTGAGGGTGTGGGGAGAAGGAAGTCAATGTAAGCAAATAGGGTTTTATTTGCTCACAGTTTGGTTGGGGAAGGCACAGCTGTAGTTGTGAGGTGACTAGCCATATTACTTCTGTAAGTCAGGTGGCAAAGAACAAGCAGAAAAGGGGACTGGGTTCTATAAACACTGAAGCAAAGCCTGGGGGCTGGGGAGATGGCTCAGGGGTTGAGCGCTTACTGGAAGGAAATGGACTGTGGTAGTGTATGTCTTTAATTGTAGCACTTGGAGGAACAGGCAGATCTCTGTGAGTTTTAGGACAGTCTGAGCTACAGAGTGACATTCTGTCTCAAAAAAGAAAGAGGGGGGGAGGAGGGAAGGAGAGAGGGGGAGGGGGGAAGGAGGAAGGAGGGAAGGATGTATTACCCTTCCAGGGGACTAAATTTTGAGTCCAGGAGCTCACAACTTCCTGTAACTTCAGTTCTAGGGTATCTGGGACCTCTGGCCTCTACCTATACCTACGTGTGTGTGTTGTGTGTGTGTGTACACAAACATACCCATCACACCACACCACAGACAGACACACACACACACACACACACACACACACACACACACAAAGAATAAATTGTAAAACAGTAAGTAATGAAGCGAGAATTCAATGAGAATGAAGAGACAATTCAAGGCTTGCCCCCAGTGACCAACTCCCTCAATCCCTTAAAGGTTCCCCACCAGCCCCACCAGCTGGGAACTGTTTACCTATTTGAGCTGTAGGGCACATTTCACTTTCAATCCACGGCAGGTGGGAAACAGCACTTTGATTTTCCTGAAGGGCAACTGGTAACATATAAAAACCTACTATGAGCCCATCTATCTTTTGATTTAATAGTTCTGCATGTTGGAGTCTGTACTGTTGAGAGCCTATGAATTAGGCTACTTGCCAGCCGCAACAACAACAAGAACAACAACAACAATCTAATAGCAGGTACTGTGGCTGGTGAGATGTTGGCTCTGTGGGTAAAGGGTCTCCTTGCCACCAAGCTTGACCACCTGAGTGCTGTCCCTAGAACCCAAATGGCAGAAGAAGAGAGATGCTGCAAGATGTCCTCTAGAATGTCCCCCATCCCCAACACTGTAATAAAATACAAACAAAAAAGCAAGTAATGGGGTGGGGCCTAGAAAGATGGCTCAGAAGTTAAGAGCATTTGTTCTTTTAGAGGACCTAAGTTCAATTCCCAGTACCCCCATGGTGACTCACAACCATCAATAACTCCAGTTCCAGGGGATCCAACACCCTACTCTGACCTACATAAGTACTGGGTATATATGTGTTATATAGACATGCATGCAGGCAAAATCATTTATATACAAAACATAAAATAAATCTTTAACAGTTTTTTTGTTTTTGTTTTCATTTTTAAAAAAAGCACGAACAAACCACAAAACTAACTGGGGACTGATGGAGCTGGGTAAAGCCCAGTGTCAATGAAAACTATAGGTCACTGACAAGCACTGGGGACCTCCTAGGTCCCAGGTAAGCCAGGACACTAGTTATTCTACCTGCAAGAAGACAAACATAAATGACAGTGATCTTGTAGAGAAAAAAAAAAAACAATCTATATATTGTATTAAAAGTATTAAAAAGATCTACCAAAGCTTTAAAAAGCACAGTGCATTTGGTAACTGTTTAAGTCTCCTGCTCCCTACTGGCTGCATGCGGCATGTTTTCATAAAACAATGTAATAGCTTGTGATCAATAGGGTTATGGGGGGGGGGGGGAGTTTCTCTTACACGAAGGTGGAGAAATTTGATTAAGAAGGAATAAACTCAACCACATCAGGACTTTTAGATCTCTCCTCATCGCTCAGGCAGAGGATGAGCCCTAGTCCCTGCCTTTGAGCCCCCACACCGGGAGCTCAAGGCTGAAAAGTCTCCTTTGCAGGAAGCTGCCCCAGCACAGGAAGATGGGCGTGCCCTGAGCAGGCAGGCAGATAATTACCTGTGGCAGACACTAGGATGGGAATAATGCTGCTAACCAGCTCACTTACTAACAGGCCTATCAGTGGCAATCTATTGCTTTGTCTTATGAAAACCTGCTGCCTGTTCCTAGGCAACCCGATCAACGGGAAATTTCAGGTTTATACAATTTTCATTTAGGGAACAGAGAGGTTAACTAACTGTAATAGAAGTATTTTAAACAAACCCACCTACTAACTCTTCTTAGCACCGAGCAGGAGCTGGAGCAGGGCTGGCAGCTCCACTGAATTCTGTTGTCTCTGCTGGGGGCATTTTGGCAGCACCCACTGCAGGAGCTCTGTCAACGACCCGCCCTATCACAGTGAGTGCACTCTAAGGCCAGAGGCTATGGCATGTGAACTCTCTCGAGGTTCAGTCTGTCCTGGGCATTTGAGTGACAGGAGAGGCATTGGACACAGCAGGGAGCCTGGTCTGGCTAGCTTTGCACAGTCTGTCTCCACTTCCTGCCCCTGGAGAGTCAGACTGATTTACTTCTAGGATGTGGAAGAATTCAGAGCCGGGATGTGGGGGATCCACTGATAAACAAGTGAGCCCCTGCTCTGAGGATTTCCATTCTGTTGAGACAGAGACATCCCCAATTTCTTCTTCATTAAGGACATAGACAAGTGCTCTCTGAACATCAAACTGCCTAAAGTTCTCTGCCCTGCCCCCGGCCCCTGAAGCCTCTTTTTTCCCCTTTCCCAAGGCAGGGTTTCTCTGTGTAGCCCTGGCTGTACTGGAACTTTCTCTGTAGACCAGGCTGGCTTTGAACTCACAGATATCTGCCTGCCTTTGCCTCCCATGTGCGAGATTAAAGGCACATGCCACCACCACCTGGATCACTTTTAAGCTTGTCACTTCTCCATCTCTAGAGCCCACACATGTGCTATCTTCTACTGTACCAGTTGCAAGCCAGAGAGCTTGACCCAAGACCTAGAGGGGAAATCAGAACCAAACAGGAAAACCCAATCACCTCCTTGGTTCTGGTCTTACAGGTCATTTGGACAGGATTCATGTTCCAGACATCAACAACCTTGCATAAAATACCCCAAACATAGTGGCCTTGTGCAACCACGGATTGTCTTCCTTGGGGCTCTGAGTTGATATGGTTTGGCTGGGCTCCATCTCCTATGGAGCTGTGGTCAGGTGGTGGCTAGGACTGGAGCCAAGCCTTGACTAAACTGAGGGTCCACGAAGGATGATGGAGAGTGAGGTACAGCTTCTCCAAGGCCCCTGGCTTTGTCACAGCGTGAACATTCTCCAGAGACTCAGCAGAAGGTATAGGGCGCACATCATTGGGATTCACACCATGTAACTTCCACCACATTCTACTATGTGCCCTATGCCAGCTGAGAGTCAGTGGAGGAGGACAGGACATGAAGCGTAAACAGGTGGAACCTGAAGACCTAAGGGCCATCTATGGAGTTAGGCACTGCCTGAGGTTACTGATACGTGGGAGGATCAGACAGGAAAGAGACATTCTACCATCTAGCTGTCTGCCGGCTAGGCTCTCAGGGTAGCGGGCACTGAGGTCTGCTGACATTAGGAAACAGTAAACAGAGCATACAAGCTCCCTTCCCACTGCAGCCAGGGGGTGGAGGGTCTGAGGGGGTGGGGCGCATAGATCTGGAGAAGCATTTCCCAGTTTAGTCCTGAGCTTTTCCCATCAACTTCTGGCTACTGACATTGGTTTAAGAACGGCCTACTCTGAGCATGAGGAAGGAAATAGGCCAGTCTGTGTGGCTCTGTACTTGACAGAGAGGCCTCAGAGGCCCACTTGTGACTGACAACTCATTCCAGGAGTGGGCCTCTACTTCTGAACCCCAGAGACAGCAAAGCTACGAAACAACCCGAAAGTCGGGCCTGAAAATGTGCTTTGAAATTTCACTCTTGAAATATGCTGCTCAACTCGACAAATGGGCCTTGGAGGGCAGGCAAGTCTTTCTTGTATCCTTCAGGATCGTGGCATCAAAATGAGGCCCTAATAGAAGATTCTTTACCCCTGGGACACCAGAGGCTGCAGCACGCTCCTGTAGAGGATGTGTCAAACCCCTACTGCGAGTTCATAGGGTTATTGCATGTCTGTGAGCTTGTTTGGGGGAGGGACCACTTCTCACTGTCATCCACCTCACTTCCTCCTTCTTCCTACCCCATTTCCCCACTCCTAGGGGTAGTGCTGGGTATCAAACCCAGGGCCTTGCGCCTGCCAGGTAGATGCCCTTCCACTGAGCTGTAACCCAGCCCCATTGTCTCTAACTTGTTATTCAGACAGAACTTCAAACTTAAAAACAGCTCCAAGAACAGCTGGTTTTGCCAGTGCTGCTCCCTGTTAGCATTCTGGCACATACACCTCAGCATGTGCATGAACTCCTTGTCTGTATCTGGAGGGGCAGGGGTGGGTTTAATGTCTCGAGTTCGAGAGCATGCTGCATACAAAGGGCTAGACTCAGGGCTTGAGCACTCACACACACATGGCTCTGGGGATTCCCAGCATTCCAAGAAAAGAAAATTCTAAAACACCTCTTATATGAAGATAAGTTGCAAACTTTGTGGTTTGTAAGCTCTAAACATGGGGATAGTTTTTCACATGACCAGAACACTTACCAGTTTCAACAGGGACACAGCACTTCAATCTAGCGTTTATAATCCTTTTGTCAACGGACTCAACAATGCCCCTTTATGGCAATACATCTACCTACTGTTGAAAAAGGGTGGTGCTTTGCTGTCTCTGTAGCCAGGTTGTCCCTGAATGGATGATATTCTTGTTTTAGCCTCCGGAGAAGCCAAGACTATAAGCATGTGCCACTGTCTCCTGAACGTACTATGCTTTAGAATAAGCATGTCAGGGAGTACTGTTTTGGGACAGTCACCAGAATTTCTATGGGGAGGGGTTCCCTATGGCTGCTCCTGTACAAACCTACTTGAAGTCCTGACAACCACTGGGTATCTGTGGGGGAAGAGCCGGGGCGTCTGAGAAGGAAGCCTATCTCTAAAGAATGAAAGACTCATTTTCTCTCCTTCTTTACCAGTCAGCGTGCAGTTCCAGGGCCCGACAAAAAGACAAGAGCTGTACCTGTGGCCTGATTTACTGCCCTGAACAAAGCAGGGCTCTACCTGGCCCGAAGAGGCCGGTGTGTACACCCAGATCATGTTAGAAACTGTTCGCTTCTCAAGGGAGCCAGAGGCCGGGTTTGAAAGGATAAAATCCCCCAGTGTGCAGACACTGACCTTGACTGTCTGGCTGGTAGGAAGGGGAGGGGAACAGAGAACTCAGGGAGGCCGTCCCTGTAGCTTTTATGCTAGTGCCTGCCTTTGTAAAGAGATTCCTGACAGACTGGAGAGGCCAGGATCCGCTTGACCTCCTTAATCAACTGCAGCTCCCCCTAGCTGGTTCTAGAGGATTCAGGTGAACCCTGCTCATCTGATGTTCCAAACTTTGCTGGTATCCAGAAAGGGGAGAGGAGGGAGCCCTGTATAGATCCAGGATTTTCCCAGAATACAGCAGCCACACAGATGTCTCCACAGGGCAGGGGCAGATGGGTCCACCTCCAGAGAGCCCTTTACTCTTCCACACTCAATCACTGCCATTCAATACAAAGACCTGCGTTCCTCCCAGCCACTACCATTCTGCCCTCTCTACACCCACAGAGGCCTTTCTGAGAACCCCATGGAAAGCAAGATCCTTGGCAGGGCTCTTGTAAGTTCATACTCAAAACCCAGAGGACATTTGGTGGCCAAGCACCAGAGAACTAGCTGTACATGGCATCTCATCGGCTTTGACCACAAAGAGGTTCTCAAGGACATGGGGCCCTCGTGATGATACCAAGGGGGACGACTACAGTAAAGGCAGCAGTGGACATGTCGGCAGAAGAGATGACAGCAACCAGTTGTGCCATCTGCCTCCAGACACATGCTGGACATAAATGACCTGGAGCCATGGGAACAAAGCACCAGAATCCAGTTTCATTTGCAGAGTAGGCTCAGTATGTTACTCTAGGGAAGAAAAGAACACAGCGTTCATGCGTCACTATCTGATACCTGCTAGGCAGTCACACCACTCGCGCGCGCGCGTGTGTGTGTGTGTGTGTGTGTGTGTGTGTGTGTGTGTGTGTGTATTTGAGAGCGCATGTGTACTGTGTAAGATATTTCCATGGATTGTATAATAAACATATAAAGTAGCTATTCAGCAGAGCGGGTGACACACGGAATCCTCAATCAATGCCCCCTACTCTCAATTGCTTTTCTGCACATGGGCTTCGTTTACTTGGTGGAACAGCCTAATTGGCCTCTTCTCTGATAAAGAAACTGAGGCCTCAAGGAAAACAAACAACAAACAAACAAACCACCATTTCCGGGGACAGCCAGTATCCAGTCACGGAGCTCCCAATGTAAAAACCACAGCTCCCTTTTTTTGGGTCCTGCCCTCTCTGCCCCTCCTTACCCCTCTAGAGCCCAATCTGATGCTATTTCTTCCACAAAATCATCCCCAACTCCAGCTTCCAGAATTAATTTCCTCACCACTTATAGAATTAATTTCATCCACTGTTTCCTCTGCTTAGTGTTTTTATTAAAACCAGCGATGGCAAAGTGAAGTAGGTCATAAACCACTAATACTGAGCACTGAGCAAGGCGGGGTAGCGTGTGGACACAGAGAGGAATATGAGGACCTGCGACTCTTCTCTCAGAAGTGCTCAGAGTCTGGGCGATAGGTGGAGAAGAGCCAGTGTCCCCAGTCTCCAATGCTTCTTGAGACGTGCACCCTAACAACAGCACCCTAGTCCCGGGGCAGGCTGAGCCTCACGTGTCAGAGAGTACAGCTCCCTATGCTGGCTCAGCTTTACCTTGGGGCTCTGGGGTTATGCACAGCTAGCTTTTTGGCACTCAGAGCCCTCATCTGCAAGGCAAGGCCTGTCAACAGCGCTTCTCTCACAGGAGCAAAGCCTACACAAAGCCCTTGCCCTAGAGGAGACTGTAACACCCCCACTACGAGTAGCACCCACAGGAAAACCTCTGAAGAAGATAAAGCCAGTTCATACCTGTGCTCATTTTGATTCCAAAGTACAAGACAGAAAGCAGCCACCCCTCCCACCTGCAGGCCCAGCCCTATTCCTAATGGACGGTTCCACCCCTAACCCCCATCCCCCAACCAGGTAATCCCAGCTCCCTGCATCTCCATCAGCAAGGTGCGCTAGGGAAGCTGGCAGGCTGTACTATTTGAGGAAATAGCTGACGGCAGTAACACCAGCTGTTCTTCTTCCGGCGGGCACCTGCAAGGGCATTTCAAAGTGAAGGGGAAGCCTGGCCCCCAGCAGGTGTCCAGAGCTGGGTGTAAGACAGACTGGGTGTCTACCCTAGCCCCAGAGCCAGCTTCTCTTAACCAGGCACCAGTCTCCCTGTAGAGACAACAAAGGAAGGTGCCCTTTCAGCTACAGCCCGGAGCTCTGTGGCTATGGGGTGGAGCAGCTGCTGGAAGAGGTTAAAGAAAGGACCCTGAGACAAAAAGCCTGGAGAAGACATAGGAGGGTCTCGTCCAGGGACTTCTGGGTGCTCCCCTCAAAAGAGTTGGTGGGGGCCACGCCAGCTGAGCAGGTGTGTAAAACCTGCTCAGTGTCATGCCCCCATTCCCTCTCCATCCACTGCCCTGACTAGAGGACCAACCAAGGGCAAATGGGAAGAGACTCTGACTGGGAAGTTACCTCCCTGCAGGCTAAATTACTTCTGCCTAAAGAGCAGCACATATTTCCCACAGAAGCACCCCCATTTCCCCCCTCCACTTCTCCCAGGCTTCCCCCAGCACACAAACTGTTTGGCTCTCATTAGCAGAGCCTGTACACAAACGGGCGTGTGCACACATGCGTGTGTGATGTGTAGGGCTCGGGAATCTCTCCCACTCCCACGTAAACATGGGATTCGTTTATTAAATGCCTCTCTGCCATTTCCTTTTTTGCCTTCATCCTGCTTGTTTAATATTGCATTTGACATTCTCATTTTATAAATGGCAACAGAAGCAGAATGGATAGCTAAAATTAGCTCACGGGTGGGGGAAGATGCTGCAAATAGCGTCGTGAGCACAGAAGCCCAGTTAATTCCACCCACCCACCCCCACACTTTTGGGCTGGTTCCTGACTGAGCTTTCAGTCCTGAAGGAGAGGGTGAGGGGAGGGCCACACCAAGCATTCTGCCAGGAGCACAGCGCAGATGCTGACCCCCTAGCCTCAGAGAGGTTCCAAGGGCCAGCTTGGCCCAGCACTGGGGTCCTGATTTGGAGAGTCCCTGCTGTGCCTTGCACCTCAGTGTTACTCTATAAGGCTTGGTTCCCCAAGTGTGCTCTTAAGCTGAAGAGGGTAGGCTGCGGGTCACAGCAAGCCAAGCTTTGCTCCTGGAGTGAGTGCTCTGGAACCTATTCAAAGAACGATTCAGTCAAAAGGTTTGATTCAGCTTTTCTGGGACCTCAAGAACCCTGTGTCATAGGGTTAGAGAGATAGTTTAATGCTTAAGAGGCCCTCTGTCAAAGGATCTGAGTTCCCAGCACCCACAACAGGAGGCTCACAATGCTGTGTAACTCCGCTTCTGGGAACCCAACACCCTATTCTGGCTTCTGCAGGCAATTATGCATATATGTGCACAAAAAAATAAAATACAATCTTTTTTTTTTTTTTTTTTAATTTAAGAATCCTATCTCAGGACTCTGCTGCTTGTTTCAGAGGCTGCATCCCTCTCACCTCCAGTTAGGCACCGGAAGTACCTACCTCCCATGGGGACTCAGGAACCAGTTCTGCCTGGTCCTGCAGTCTTCCTCCCTAAGGAGCTCATATTTGCTCAATCAAAAATGATTCTGAGAATGATGCTAATGATGATATGAAAAAGATCAAACACTATGACTGGAGCATGGCACGGCTTGGCTCTGCTCCCAACCTTACATAACCCTCCACCTCTACAGTAGTTATCTGTAGGACCCATTCTTAAGAAGGGGCCAAGCACAGAAGTTAGCTTGCCCAAGGTCATGAAGCTAGTGTGTGTCAGTGCACTGGACTGTAAGATGCTCCGCAGGGAGGGGCATGGTGCCATATAACAGGGAGGCACAAAGGGTGGGCAGCATTGCCCTCTGACCTTTGCTCCTTTCTCCACCTCAACATAGTTGGGTGCTCTCCTATGCATGAAGGCACTCTGACAGACTGCTTCCTCAAGCCCCACTGTCTGTTGGCAGTACCCTGTCTTTCTCTGCTTCACAAAGCACTACTCTATGGTAAGCCTGGCTTGATCATTCAGTTAAACCCCTTTCCTCAGGGCCCTGGAGGCAAGCATCACCCAGAGGGGACTTGCTCTGAACTAGTTTAGGCCTTAGTTGCAGATGATGGTCAGTAGGCCAAATCCAGCTGGCTGCATCCTGTTTTTGTAAATTAGGTTTTATTTGAACACAGCCACGCCCGCTCATTTCCATACTGTCTAGGGCTATGTTTGGCCACAATGTCGGGTGTTGAATAGCTGTGACAGAGACCATATGGTCCTTCAAGCCTCAAATATTTACTATCTGGCCCTTTATAGAAAGCTTGGCCCCTGGCTCAGGCCAAACAGAGGTCACTTGCTGTCACCTGCTGTCACTAAGAGTGGTTTTTTCAGGAGAGCTGAATCCCTGCCAGCCTTTCAGATTATAAATGTGACCACAGAGTAGGCAATGCCTCTGGGACCAGGAACAGAACCAAAGATTCATCTGAGCTGCAGAGGGATGAAGCAGGTGCAGGTAGATGGCGAAGGATTACACAATTACAAGTAGTGAGTCTGGGCTTCTGTCTCAGATTCCAAAGCTCTCAGTGTCTCTAAATGACCCAGCATATCCTCACATGGTGATAGAAGGAGCTCACCCTTTCCTCTAATAGGTATGCCTCATAATAAGGTCAGAGCAGAAAGGCATGCTTCTGCGGAGAGGAGACTGAGTTTCTGGGAGTTTCCAGGGCTAACTGTGTGTGTGTGTGTGTGTGTGTGTGTGTGTGTGTGTGTGTGTGTACCAAGCCTAGCCAAGTGTCCCACATATCTCCTCTCTCTGTCCCTGGGTGGTATCACAGCATCAATGGCATCCATCATTAGTGGGCATCCTCCACTGGTACTTCCCTCAAGTCTTTACTGTGTACACAAACCACTACCTGGCTCTTGGGTGCTAGGCTAGGAGGGCCAGAGACTCTGCATTCCTCATTGCCTCCCATAGGCTGCCCACTCTGGGACCACCTGCTGACCACGGTACAAGGTGTACTGCTAAGACTCCACTCACTCCAAGGCTGGAGCTCTACCTATGTCTTCGTAGATTTCCCTAAGTGTCATACCTATGCTTAGGAGATTTCTGTAAGTGCAAATGTCTTACAGGAATGAGAAAAAAAGGACTCTAAACTAACCACTAGACAGAAACTTAGGCCTGTCTGTCTTTCCTAATCCCCTTCCTCCTTCCTTATTGAGGTACTGGTTCAGTGGGTAAAAATGCCTGCCAGCAAACCTAACAATCTAAGTTCAATCCCTGGGACCCACTTGAAGGCAGGAATGGACTCCTTCAAGTTGTCCTGACTTCCACACATGCATCATGGTGCCCTCACATCTACAAACACACAACTAGATACTTTTTGTTTTCTTTAAAACCTAAAATGGAGCCGGGCATGGTGGCGCACACCTTTAATCCCAGCACTTGGGAGGTAGAGGCAGGCGGATTTCTGAGTTCGAGGCCAGCCTGGGCTACAGAGTGAGTTCCAGGACAGCCAGGGCTACACAGAGAAACCCTGTCTCGGAAAAAACAAAAACAAAAACAAAAACAAAAAACAAAAACAAAAAACAAAAAAACGCAAAATGGTTAAAAGAAAACAAAACAATTAAAACTTCAACTCTACCACTTCTGACTGTCTGTCATACATGTCCTTCCTTCCCACTGAGCTCTGGTGGTTCCCTTGGAGGATTAGCTAGCACGCTGCAGTACCAGCATGCTACCTGGAAACAACAATTCCCTGTGAATGAGGTGTAGGAGAAGGCTCTATTCTGGTACCTTCCACACTGTACGCTCCATGCTTACCCAATCAAGGTACCAACATCTCCCAACATAATTTTGAGATGGGGGCTGTGCCAGGCCTCTGATGAACCCAGAAGCTGGCTATGTGTCAATTCTTGCCTTCTTCCCTGTGGCTGCTTGGCACATCAGGAGGCTGCTTGCAGGCTGGGCTCTGGTGACTGACTAATCAAGCAAGTGTCCCTGCTGCTACAGGGACTGCTTCAATCAGGGGCAAGCCGCCCTGGGAGGCGTTATTAGCTGCACCAGCGATAGAGTTTGCAGAGTGGCCAGAGAGGAGGGTCTCCGTGCCTGCATTTGTGTATTTACTGACAGGCACATCTGCATTTGTTCTGGTGGGGGCTGCATCTCAGATCTTGTGGGTTGGAACTTTAGCTTGAGTGGCAGCCAGCTCTCTACCATGCCCCAAGGATCAAAGGAAGAGAGGCCTGGACTGATGGCTGACCAGGACCCCTAAGCCTAAACTCAGTCCTCTTCCCTAGCTGGGAATCTGGACTTGACAGGAAATCAAGAAACTACATAGGCTGAGGGGAAAGGGACACTCTGTGGCCATGGGTAGCCTTATGTGCCAGCAAGCCCATCGTCCTGTCCTTTTTGGTCTACAGAGGAAGGCTAGCCTCATGGGATCAACCATGAGCTCAGGAGTACAGCTTTCTGGTCCTGAATTCTGGGACT
>JADRCD010233543.1:0-23493 GCA_019843815.1 Montemys delectorum | reverse complement strand
AAATATCCAATAAAAATGACTAAACCAAAAAAAAATTAGTTGTTGGGGATGGGAGAGCCTTTTTCCACTGAGGATGTGGCTACTGGTACATTTTCTATGTTTCAGTGGGTCGTTCCATACCTATGCACTATGAACAGCAATAACTGAACTTAGTGAGAAAGTTAAAAGACATGATATTGGGAAGAACACATGTTGAGAGATATATGGGACAAATTAAGGGGGGGGTGGAAGCAGATGTTATATTGCATGCATTTATGAAATTCTCAAAAATAAAGAAAATTTTATAAGTAGGGAAGAAGCACTCTGGGCAATTATAGTCATCATGTTTGTAACTTGTCACATGACTTTAGCTGGCACCTATAATGAACATCTTCGACTGCTCATTCAATGTTTCTCCTTTTCTCAGAAACATATCACCAGGTCTCATTGTTTTGTTTGGAGGAGTGACCGTTCTTGAAAGTTCTGAAACATTTATCATCCCACTTGGATTGTACTGTCACAGGTTCATGTTGACCTTAATTATAGGACATGTGACACAAAGGGATGCCCTACAGGGCCCCCTGCTTTCCAGATATAGTCTTCCTTACCTCCTGTGTGAGTAAGCAATCCAGTTTTCCCCAATAGTCTATATCACTCTCTCTTGATATAACTGTAGCTCCTTTGTTATCCAGATGACTTGAGAGTATCAGGAGCTGAAGAGAACAGGGAGACCTCATACTTTCCATTCAATAGGATGCTTGTTGTGTCTCAGGGTAGAAGTTCCTCTGCACCAAAACTCCTGAGATAGAGATGTGTCCAGTGGCAGATGAATGGACAGTGCTGTCTTTACCTCTGAGCACTGGGAACACAGTTATGTACCACACCCAGCTTATCTGTTTTTTTCTTTAAGCTCGTCAGTATAAACAACTGTTTATAATCCATTTATCTGGGATCTTGTTAAAATGTAGACTTACTCAACAGACAAGCTCCCAGAAAATACTGATACTGGTGTTCTATAGATCATCAGTTGCCTGCAGCTGGACACCAAAGTCTACAAAATAACAGCTGATCCTTCACAGTACGTCACCTGAGTAAAGGTTTTGCCACTGAGCAGTGAACTCTCACAGATTGATTTCACAGTGTTTCTGCGATTGACACCCAACCTAGCCACATTTTCAGCAATCCTAGATTCCCTTTCTTATAAGGCTCTTTGAGAATTTCACACATGCATGTAATGCATTTTGATTCTATCTACTCCCACTCCTTCTTCAATTCCTCCCAAACATTCCCACCATCCCACCATGATTCCCTTACTACTTCATCTCTCTTTTTAAAATGGAACCCAGAGTATGATTCATGCTACCTATACTTGCATGAGTGTAGAACAATCTGCTAGATAACACGCAACCCAACATGAGCCACACCACTGAAAAAAACTGTCCCTATCCCAGAATCTGTCAATTACCTATAACTTCTCAGATAGGGGTGGGGGCCTCATGAACTCCTTACCCATCCACAATAGAAGTTTGGCTGTAATGATCTTATGGAATCTATGTGCAGGGAACCACAACTGCTGTGAATTCATGAAACATCCTTGTGATGAGCATAGACATGGTTTCAATGCAATCCTCCCCCAGCTCTGGTTCTCACTAGCTTTCCTCCCATTGTTGCTTGATGCTCTCCAGAATTTCTGCTTTTGGACTCATGCCTGTTGTGGATTTATAATCTCTGTTGTGATTTTCGTAGTTCTAGTTTATCTACTTTATGTCAAAATAAATTTACAGTGAGGTGTAGAGAAGCTTATGAGAGTCCTTGGATCCCAAGAGGTGTGAAACCACACCTAATATACCACAACAATATGGATACCTAAACAAGATTCAAGCAATGGCAGTACCAACACACATACTAATATGCAAGGAGGAAATATGAGGCCTTAGCCCTAGACAAAGAACGAGAGACAACTGAGGAATGTAGAGAAAGGAAGAATTTGTCTTCCCCAGGGATGAGACCCCTAATTCGAGGTCTAATATCAAGTGATCAGCCTTGAAATTATATGCATATAAACATTACTAAACAGATTCAGAAGTGTGTGTTTGCTTGAGCGTGTGTGTGCATGTGTGTGTGTGTTTGTGTGCATGTATGTATGTTTGTGTGTGTGTATTGTGTGTGTATGTGTGTGTGTTTGTGTGTGTGTTTGTGTGTGTGTATTGTGTGTGTATGTGTGTGTGTTTGTGTGTGTGTATGTGTGTGTGTGCATGTGTGTGTATGTGTGTGTGTGCATGTGTGTGTATGTGTGTGTGCATGTGTGTGTATTGTGTATATGTGTGCATGTATGTGTATGTGTGTGTGCATGTGTGTGTGCATGTGTGTGTGCATGTGTGTGTGTGCATGTGTGTGTACATGTGTGTGTGCATGTGTGTGTGTATTGTGTGTGTGTGTGTGTGTGTGTGTGTGTATTGTGTAACAATAACAATAAAGAAGAAGTGGCCATGGAGAGAGCACTGAGAGTTGGAAGCAATGCCAAAGTCCTGCACGTAACCATACTGGCAAATGGGAGAAAAAAATCAATGTTCTATAATAAAGTGTCATGATATAACAGCCACACTCAGGATAGATACCATGTTGAGAAGCCGATGGTCAATATAAAATAACACCAACCTCCTGCCTTTGGGTTTGGGTTTGGTCTGGGTTGAGTTGGGTTGGGCTTAGTTTGTTGAGAGCTCTTTGTTTCATTTCCTTTTGTTCAAACATTTTTTGTCCGTTTTTGTTTTGGAATTTTTATTTTTTGTTTTGATTTTTGCTTTTGATATCGTTGAGTGTTTTTATGAGAAATAGAAAGGGAGAGAGAGAATATAAAATTAAGTGAATTGAGAGGTAGATCATGGAAGAGTTGAGAAAGGAGAAATATAGTCAAAATATACTATATGAAAATTAACTTAAAAATAAGACATGGAAGTAGAAAAGAGGCTAGTAGAGAAAAGGAAGGGAATCTATAGGAATGGAGAAAGTATACAAGAGAGAAGTGTATGTTCATAATACATTACATACATTATAAAATTGTCATAAAATGCATTTTTAAAATGAGGATATGAATTTGAGAGAGAGTGAAGAGAGACAGAAATATTTGAAGAGTCATGGGTCATATTGGAGGGAAGAAAATGTAGACAACATGATGTGATTATATTTTAATTTAAATTTAAAAATAACAAAAGAAAGAAAATATTAAAACACTGTGTAAGTGGCTAGAGAGATGGCTCAGAGGTTAGGGTCCTCACTACTCATGCAGAGGATCTAGGTCTAGCTCCCAGACCTCACATATCAGCTCACTTTAACTCCAGTACCAGTGAATCCAATGCCTCTTCTGATCACCATGGGCTCCTGCATGTACGTGATACACACATATACACAGAGGCACATACGTAAAATTAAACAGTGTTTAAAGACACTGCATACATGCAAATGATTATAGTAGAAATGGCCAAATAGCACACGTATTTCTGAGGCACTAAAGGTGCCTTTGACATCCTTTAATGGAAGCAACCTTCTTTGATCAACTCTATACCATGAGATGGGAGTGGGCTCTAGACCAGGCAGCCAAGTCTCAGAGAGGCAGAGTGTGACTGTTCCTGCCTGTGCTAGCTCAGCAAATCTGCTCAAGATCAGCCAAAATCCTCACCTCTGAGTCCTCACCAGAACTCCTGGCATGAACAGGCTTGGTTCCTGTGACTACTGCAGCTGCTCCCCAAAGCCACTCAGTCCAAAAAACGCCATCTGCATTACACCTGCTGTGGCTTGTCCTGAGGGTCAAGGACAGTGAAAGCTGGAAAGACTAAATTCTCCACTAGCCAAAGCCTGGCTTTCCCTATTTTGGGCAATGACATCAGTGGTTATTTTGTTGCCGAAGCCAAAAGCTGACATTGGTTCCCCTTTCCTTGCCCTTTCTCCTACTGACTATTAGCAAGCCTTGTTGGCACTACTCATGAAGCAGGACTTGAATGTAATCACCTCTTTCAGACTTCATTTCATTAAACTAAGATCAAGGCAAGCTCTCTTCTTGGCTGGACTGTCAGTAGTACTTTCTTTAAGAGCCTCTCTTTTAATACACTAGCACCTGTAACCTACTTTACAAAAGAGAGTAGAATGTAAAATAAAATCAGCAGCTGGGAACATCTTAGTGCTTAGAAAATTGCAATGGTGGTCTGTTGTTATCAGATTAAAATCAAGAGTCTTACTCTCTTTTTCTCTTTCTCTCTCTCCCTTTCTCCCTCCCTGCCTCTCAGTGCCTCCTCTTGCTCTCTCTCACTCAGTGTCTGTGTGTTTTGGTCTCTGTATTTCTGTCTATGCCTCTGTGTGTGTGTCTGTCTGTCTGTCAGTCTTTCTGTCAGTCTACCTTTACCTCTGTGTCCCCTTACCCCCAAGTATATTAATCTTTTCTATTCCTCAAAAAAGGTCAAGGCTGTCCCATGTAAAAACATTACAGTTTTTTGTATTGTTCTAGGTTTCATAGGGAGAAATTAAATAAAACTTTAGGTTGCCTAGATGAATGGATAAACTAATGAGTGGATGGATGCATAGGTGGGCCAATAGAAAATAAAGTAATTTCTGTGATTTTTGTTCAGGAGTTGTATTGTAGATATATCCATTAGGACTGGGCTAAACAACTGAATTTAACTGGTTGTGTTTTTCTGTAGTGGTTTTCATCTGTCGCAAAGTTTCTTTGATGGGGGTCACACTTATCTGTGATCAAAAGAACAAACATTTAGAATGTAGTTGGGGATTTTGCTGGTCTGGTAAAGTGGTGGTTGTAGGCCCCAAGATCCATGACTTCACTATCCCTAGGTAGAATAGAACTTTTAAATATATTTTTAGTCACTCTTTAAGACTTCTGTACGCATACATAGTATGCTATAATTGTTTCCTTTTCTCTTCCCTCCTCTGCAAGCCTCAAGCAGCCCCCACCATGTTTCCCTCCCAACTTCATGTCCTCTTTGTCTTTTTAATCCATTGAATCTGATTCGTTCTTCTACTTCCATGGGAGCAGAGTCATCCACTGGAACATAGGAAGTCTGCCAGAGCCACATTCCTAAAAAAAATTAGTAACTCTACTGCCTGTATCAGCCAATCATTGCCAATCGTTTTCCGGTTAGAGGTGGAGATTCACAAGCTGCTCCATCCATCCTGGAGTTCTGATAGACTTTATTTTATGAAGGTCTTGTGTAGGCAACTAGAGCCACTGTGAATTCCTGTGTGCAACAACCATGTTGTATCTGGAAACACTTTCGTGGTTGTCTGTCCCATCGTTTTCCCTTACCTTCTTTCCACCCGCTCTTCCATGATGATCCTTAAGCCTTGAGAGGAGAGAGCATATAACATAAAAGTTTCATTTAGTTTTAACAAACTTTTAGTAATGCTAAGAATTATAGACCATATATTAGGCAATTTCCTCATTGCTCTGGTGGCAAAAGGAAAAGTATTGAGATCTTCATAAACGGGAATTCAAGTCTCCCCTGAAGGAGAGATGTTGTTAAAACCAAGGTGAGTCAAGATGGACTTGGGATCATGCCCCACAATAGGACTTTTGTTCCCTTGTCATAAACTATGATGTTTTAGCCCTAGCAACGGCAATTTTTCAGAACCCCAATAAAGATATTACTCACTTCATAAATAAAATATACAGAGATTACTGGCCTCCTCAATTGTAGAAATGAACTCAAAATGAAGGATTATCTTGAGTTTGGGCTCATATACTTTGTTATGTCTTCCCTCTTAAGTATAAATTAGATTGAGATGGGATATTTCATTGCTCTCTAGTAAAACCTCTACATAGGTCAGAAGCTACAGATCAGAATTCAGAATTATAGTAATATTGGCCTCTTAGAAAGCTATTTGAGATTTCATTTACTCCCAATATCCACCTGTGCCCCAGTAGCCATCCCATAGACTAGGGGACTGCAGGAAATGATGCCAGATCTCAAAGATTTCCCTTTCGAGAAACCCTTTGCAGGGCAAAGCATGGTAGTCCTAAATTACTAATTTCATTTTCTCTTTAAAAGTAAATTTGTTTTTAATTTCATAAACCAAAGTAAAAAGCACTCAGAATCTGAAGAATCACTGGGTGGGCTCTGAATTCTAACTCCATGACCAACCAGCTACTTAGATATGAAGAACCCATTCCTCCACATGTTCATGACAGAGCGAACCAGTAGTGAGATTTGGAGGAAGGAAATTAAGAAAATCTCATGTGAAGACATTTATTGCAGTCCCTTGAATAAAGCATGTCTTATATTAATATGCCATTTCTTCCTCCTCAGCCCCTATATCAAATTACCTTTTCAAAACCCAAGATTTGTTGTAGGGATGGGCATTTCTTTTTTCTTCTTCTAATTTTTCAAGCCATTTTACTTTCCCATAAAATGTCCCTTCTAGCAAAGAACATAAATTGGCTTGGACTGCTGGCAACCTTGTCACAGCTAAAGGATATTATACTCACAAATGAAAAGTCTAAACAAGCTTGCTCTTTCTTTCTTTCCTCCTTTCTTTCTTTCTTCTTTCTTTCTTTCTTTCTTTTTTTCTTTCTTTCTTTCTTTCTTTCATTCTCTCTTTCTTTCTTAATCATTCTATTCATTTACATCTCAAATAATATCCCACTTCCCAGAAACCCCTCCACCACCATCCATCCCATATCTGCCCTCTCCCTTCCCTTTTGCTTGAATGAGAGTGCTCCCCCACCCACCCACACTCTGCCACCCCCCATCCTCCAGGATCCTGCTACTCTGGGGCATCCAACCTCCCAAGGACCAAGGGCCTCCTCTCCCATCGCTGTTGAGCAAGGCCATCCTCTGCTACATATGTATCTGGAACCATGAATCCCTCCAAGTACACTCCTTTCTTGGTGGTCTAGACTTTGGGAGAACTGCGTAAGTCAGGCTAGACTATGTTGTTCTTCTAATGGGGTTGCAATTCCATTCCACTACTCCAGTCCTTCTACCAGCACCCCCACCAGGTTGACTCCAAGCATCTGTATCTCCATTGGTCAGTTGCTGGCAGGACCTCCTCAGAAACTGCCACACTTTGTCCCTGCCCGGGAGCACCTCTTGACCACGGCAACAGTGTTGGGTTTGATGTGTGCAGACATGACCTATGCCCAGGTAGGGCCGTTCCCTGTTGGCCCTTCCTTCAAACTCTGTTCCATTTTGTGTCCCTGTTCTTCCTTTGGACAGAACATTTCTGGGTTAAAAAAACCTTGATATGGGTGAGTGGCCCCATTTCTCAATCAGGGGCCATGCCTATCTACTGGAGATGGTCTCCACAGATTCTAACTCCCCATTCTCTGCACATTATAGATAAAATCAATTCCATTGGCTCCTGGGAGCCTCACGTTTCTCTGGTGTCTACGACGCTCCTGTGGCTATCCGCAGTTCATCATCCTCCCTGCTACCTATTTTTATTCAATTTCCTGATCTTCTGTACTCCTCTCACATCTCATCCAGTTTCTGATACTGCCACCCTTATTTCCTCCTCCTCCTTTCTCCCTCCCTTGTCCCCATCTCCTTCCACCTCCCACAATCATCCTGTTCCCCTCTCAATGAAGGTCTAAAGCATCTATCTTCTTTCTACTCTCCATCTGGTCTGTAGGTTGTATCATAGGCATTGTGAGCTTTGAGGTTAATATCCACTTATTAATGAGTACATACCATGTGTTCTTTTATGTCTGGGTTACCTCACTCAGGATGATGTTTTCTAGTTCCATCCATTTGGGGACAGGCATTTCTAACATAGCTTTCCCATTAGTTCCAATAATATTTGTAATTTCACTCCTTACTCAATGCTGCTGAATGGTAATCTGATAGCAGTATAATTCAGAAGACTACCCACTGTCCAAGCCTGGTTTGGACTTTGCTTGCTGTCTAACCTGCTACAAGTTATATAGTACCTCTTGTACCAGTCTCTCTATGTGTAATCATACTACCATCCACATAGGATTGATGTGAGGAACAAAATGAGTTATATGCAAACAGTTTGAACAGGGCCAAGAACATGGGAAAAATTAGTCTCCATACTTGGGAAAATTGGAAGCTGGAAAGATGACTTTGGTTTAGGGCACTTAGTGCAGTTCATGAGGACTCAGTATTTCTGTAATAGTTACTTTTTAATTGTTATGATGAGACACCATGGTCAAAATTAAGTTACCATGGAAGAGAGTTCATTTGGTTTATAATATGCATCTGTGTGTGTGTGTGTGTGTGTGTGTGTGTGTGTGTGTGTGTGTGTATGTAACAGGAAAGGCAAAACAAGAAGCTGAAGAGCTCATGTCTTCTTTGGGGAGAGAAAGAACTAAAATATGTAACATTCTTGCAACATGAGTCTTCCTTATCAAAATGTCTTCTAGGGTCTCTTTCTATTTTCTTGAGATAATTACTCTTCTGTAGCCCAGTAATCATCAAAAACTTCTGCTAAGAACAAGTATCTCTGGGCAGAGCTGCAACATGGGACTCAATGATACAAAGAACTGTTCATCAAAAACTGGAAACCACTGCCCAAATAAATAGGAGAAAAAGTACCATTTTTTTCTACAAAGCTTGAGTTTTCGTGTAAGTAGTTTCAGAAGTCAGAGGTCTAAATTGTTCTCCTAGCTTATGTGTTTGGGTGGTATGTACCACACAGTACCCAAAAGAGACAAAAACAGGGTGGTACCACATGGTTTCAACTAGCATGCTGCATTTTGTGATTTGTCTTGCCTAGCTTTGTGCTGTTGTGTTTGTTTCTATTTTGCGTTAGCCATAATAAATGGATTTTATCCTATATGACAGCTCTAGTCTGCAGGTAGAATTTGATTTATTAGGAAAAAATTGAGGAGTCTGAAGCTCCAGCTGAATTCACCAGAAAGTAGAGGTCATGATTAATTGTCACCATCTGCCATGATAAATTGGAGAGTAAGGTTACATGGCCTTTGAGACTCATGCTTCTTTGATCTGTCCAGTCCTTGCCTTGATGCAGCTGTACCATCAGAAGCAATAAATAAACCAAATATAGACAGTTCACATGATCTAACCTTTGCAGACTAGGTCTTGTGTCCCCATAGAACAATATTCTTTGTTTCCTATGCTTTTCAAGTCTCTCAAAATGCTTATGGGGGTATGTGTAAAGCCACTATGCATGAAAAGTTCAACTTTCTCTTTCTACACCCAAGTTCTCATGTGCATCCTGTATTATTCCATATCCTCCACAATTAAGACCAAAAACAAACAAACAAATTAAAATTCACCACCAAATAAAGGCCCTAAATTTCAACATCTTGCACAGAGACATTCAAAGCAGGGTTGAAACAAAAGCTTATCAAGAGTCCACCATTTGATCTTCCTTCTTGAGTTTCTTGTGGTTTGTGGATTGTACATTGTGTATTCCAATCTTCTGGGCTAATATCCACTTATCAGAGAGTGCATACTGTGTGTGTTCTTTTGTGATTGGGTTACCTCACTGAGGATGATATTCTCCAGATCCATCCATTTCCCTAAGAATTTTATAAATTCATTGTTTTTAATCACTGAGTAGTTGCTTCTTAAAAGGGGGAACAAAATACTCATGGAAAGAGTTACAGAGAAAAACTATGGAGCAGAGTCTGGAGGAAGGACAACCCAGAGACTGCTCCACCCAGGAATCCTTCCCCTATTGAACCATCAAATCCAGACACTATTGTGGATGCCAGCAAGTGCTAGCTAACAGGAGCCTGATATAGTTCTCTCCTGAGAGTCTCTGACAGTACCCAACTAATACAGAAGTAGAGGCTCACAGCCATCCATTGGACTGAGCATGGGGTCCCCAATGAAGGAGCTAGAAAAAGGACCCAAGGAGCTGAAGGGCTTGCAGCCCCTTAGAACAAACAACAATATGAACTAACTAGTACCCTCAGAACTCACAGGGACAAAACCACCAACCAAAGAGTACACATGGTGGGAATAATGGCTCCAGCAGCATATATATAGCAGAGGATGGCCCTTGGCCCTGTGAAAGTTCTATGCTGCAGTGTAGGGGAATGCCTGGGCCAGGAAGTGGGAGAAGGTGGGTTAGTGGGCAAGGGAAACTGGGAAAGGAGATATCATATGACATGTAAATAAAGAAAATATCTAATAAAAAATGCAAAAAAAAAGAGTTCACCATTTGGAAACAGATTGCCTTATATCAAATATTGGCAACTTCCTGTTAGCTTGTGTCTGAGGAAAACATTTAATTTTCCAGATTTCCACTTATTCCTATGTTATCTATCTTATAGCAAAAGTTCTTTTTTTTTCACATGGCCAAAAGGGTTACAAGTGATGTAACACTTGGAGCAGGGGCCAGAAAGCAGTGAGCCACCCCTAGGTGCCAAGTGTTCCGATTTTGGTGTTTTTGGAAATTATGGTGTTTTTCTTCCTTGCATTCCATGGCTTGATTTTTAAAATCTGCCATAAGAAAAGTATGAGGAAGGGTGTCAGAGACTTCAATGTTGGTACTTTCTTTGCGAAAGGTCTCCCACACTACTACATCTGGAGTTAGCAGTAAGAGTAAAGGGGTCGACAATAAAATGAAAAGCATTTTGATTATTTGTCCTCAAGGAATTGGACTTAATTCTTGACCCAGTTGCTAAGAAAGTCAATGTGTGTCTAGAGCGGACCTCATTGAGGCAAGATGAGAAAAGGACTATGTAGGAGCAGGGTCTGAGAAAGGGGCACGTCCTGACCTGTAGAAGAGCAAAGGCATAATGAGGAAAGCTGAGCATCCAGGCTTAAACAGTCCTGTATAAGGGGGAGAGGAGGGCAGTTGGCGTGATAGTGTCAACTTGAAATAAGCTAGAGTCACTTGAGAGGAGGGAACCTCAATTGAAAAAATTGGCAACCTTGTAGGGTGTTTTCTGATTGATGGGGGGGGCACCCTATTGTGCATGGTACCACCCCTGAGGCATCTAGTATCAAGATATGTAAGAAACTAAGCTGGGGCAATGCATGAAGAGCAAGCCTGTAAGCAGTATTTCTCCTCTATGGTCTCTACTTGAATTCTTGCCTCCAGGTTCCTGGTTGCTTGAGTTCCTACCTTGATTTCCCTCAGTAAGTGACTATTACCAGGAAGTGTAATTATTAAAGAGCCCCTCCCCTCAGTTTATTTTTGTCATGGTTTTTATCACAGTAGTAGAAAGATAGTTGGGCAGTACCACACAAGAGATAAATCCATGGTGATATTTTGTGAATTGTGAGTTTCTGCAAGGTTAGGGGCCATGGAAATTGGGAGTCGTACTGTATTCTGCAGTAACAGTATTGGGGTAAAGATGGAATGCAATGAGTGGTTCTGCTTGGTTTAATTTGAAAAGTAATGAGTTTCAGCTACTGGAAACTCAAAGTGGCAGTTACCCCTGCCAGATGTCAATGCTCTCCTACCAGCTCACTGTGTGTCACTCACCTGCCACCCAGCTTTTGTACATCTCCCTCACCCTTTGCACTCTTCTTCTGCATGAATGAGTTTCTCAAAGGTTGTTCCTTTCCACCATTACATTTTCATCTAATTCTGCCAGCCTGTGTACCTATTCATTCCACTGAAAAGCAGTCAGGCAAAAGGGGCCCTAACTGAGAGCACCTGCTCATGTCCCACCTCTCCAGGTAGGAGTCAAAGTACATAGGTAAACTGAAAACAAAGATTAGTGCTACCTGGCATTCTCTCTAGCAACTGTGTGCTCTTGAGCAAGCCACATCACTGTGATAGGGTCTCAGTTAGTGTATTCTGTGAGCCTATTAGACCACAGCAGATCAAAGCTTCTCAGTAGCACAAACATCTCATAGTTTATTGATTCTCGTATTCATACTTCCACTTTACCCTTATTTCTTTTTTTTTCTCTCTTTGTGAGCCATCGTCTACCATGTGGTTAAGGCTGGCAGTGACCCGTGGCCCACTCCAAACAGTATTTTGCCAAACTAGACACAAGAGAGAACTGCTAGCTGCTGCCACCTCCTGCTGCCTCCTGGTGCCAATCAGCAGTAGCAGCAGTATTTGCAGGACATTTTTAGAATGAGCCCTGGGCAGAGGAATGGGATTGCATAATAGCTTTGCTTTAATGAAGGAGAGAAGGGGATGGCAGCAAGGGGAAACTTGGCACAGATGCCAGGTTTTAATGAATTGTTGAAAAGAACTCTCGGTGTGAAGAGTGGGGACAAGATACTGAGCTGTGTTAATGGTTCATTTGCGGCTGAACTGTATGATGAAACTGTACGGTGAACTGTATAGCACCCAAATGGGGTTGATTGTTTTGATGGCATAAACTAGTTGGTAAAGTTAAACAGCCAACCAAAACAGTTAACAGTTACTCGTGTGTGTGTGTGTGTGTGTGTGTGTGTGTGTGTGTGTGATTTACTTGCTTAGCAGTTGGTTACTTTCCTCAATTGTGTGAAGAAACAATGTATGGAGCTAACTGTTAAGTCTGTTCAAATGTTATTGCCACCCAGATTTCACCAGGTAAAAGTCTGTTCTCTCTCCTGTGACGTTATCTCTCTCCCATAAAGTTGTCTGGGCACTTTGTCATCCATAGTTGTCTCTTCTTTGGAACAGTAGCATCTATAACAAGACTTCTCTTTTACTGATCCACAACAAACCTAAGGACAGAATCCATTACCAGCTCACTTCTGCCCATGCACTGTGGCATGTTAGAAAGCTTGGAACATGATGAACATGTTAAAGAATGAAGGAGCGGATGAAATGTTCCAAGTTGCCACAGTATTAGCCCTTCAGGAAACTGCTGCATGCCTAATTAATTTCTTTCTTAGAAAGATGTATAACGCTGAGTAGAAGGTATATATTCAGGGCTTACTTTGTTCAAGCTATTGATCTAGGTTCTAGGGATTTTTTTAATGAATAAAGGAGAGAAGCCTGACCCTCACAAGACTTAAATGTTCCCTTGCAACTGATTTTAGTAAGCATCAAAACTATACCAATGAGCTAGAAGTAATGACACAAATTTATAGTTCTAGCATATGGGAGGCCTAAAGAAGAGGACCACAAGTTCAAGATCAGTGTGGGATACATAGCAAGACCTTTTCTGAAACAAATGAACAAAATTACCTTCCACTGGAAAACCTGTAGATCTCTAATGACATGGAATATATCATATAGTACCAGATGATAACATCAGCAATCACAGTACTTCTCAAAGCCCTGCTGAAAAACTTACCTAATCTCTCTGTGTTGGGCCTGAACCTATTACTCAATTCAATTCCACCATAGACATTTGATATCAACCAGGTAAAAATACTGAAACCTAAGAAGCAATGTAGATGCCTACTATTTAATCAAGTAGCTAGGATGACTATTGGACATGTCTCATGGAAGACATCAATTCACCTCATGCCAATCATGTAAAGAGCAGAATATTAAGACTCCAATAATCAATGGAACTTGTTCATGGATGCTGTGTATAAATGAAGGGGTCAGAAATTAAACCACTTTCAGTAAGGACTTACTTATAAAACCCGCAAAAGTAAAAGATGTTACTTTGGTGACTAAAAGGGATTTGTAAAACTTTCATCCTTTCATCCTTCAGTTTTTACATTAAGGACATTAGCCTTAAGAAGCATATATTAACATAAATCTTTAAAATACAAACTTATTTTAAATAGTGAAAATATCCTTTTGATGGTTCATATAGACTAGACATCAGTTTCTGAGGAAAGTTCTTGAAATGTTATAGTAGTACCAGCAAATATGAATTATGACTTACCATAAGATAGCAAAAACTCTGGACATTGGCTTCCGATGACTGGTTTGTTCACACACATAATCTGAATACCAGTAAGTTAGAGGTTATTTTAAGGTTTAATGAAAGTGCTTTGGGGGTCTGTCCAGATGCTGTCTGTTTAAGGCACTCACAGTTACTTTCCTCCAGTCTCAGGTTACCACCTGTTCAATGAAGAACAGAGTCATGCACCGCATAGTCACACATCTTTGTGACTGGTAAGTGGAGGATATTCTATCTTCTACAGGCTCTATAAAATCCATGAAGCAATTCCTGAGAGAAACAAATCCAGTACTACTCACACAGTCACAGATACTAATTTCCTGAAACAGTGACGACATCCCCTTCTTGCCCAAAGAAAAGCAGGAGATCTGGTGTGAAGCATCTGGCACTCCAGATCTTGCAAAGTGGTTTTTCTGTGAAGAATTTCTGGAAAAGGAAATATCTCTTGTTTCTTTGACCCTTGAAGATGAAACTCAGCTGTGTTTTAAGTTCAAAAGATTTCTATTTTTGCTGAAGCATTTTACCCATCTCTTTAGAATGCAGAAGTGGCTGTCAAGTGTTTCAGATAACAGCTTTTACCATCACCCTGTGAAATGACATGGTATACTGAAAACAAATAAAATTCTCCTGTTCTGAGTTGTAAAAATCAGGAGTTCACACTGAAGGTAGCAGAATTATGGAGAAAATTCAATATCTTGGTCCTGCTAGGACAATGCTTCTCTTCATTCTTTGCCTAACTGGAAATCCGCTTTATCTGACTTTTCAACATTTCCCAGTTCGGGTGAATTGTGATGCTACCTAACATCCTTCTACAGAGAATGCTTTCTTTCTCTTCCAGGCAGCACCAGCATCTCTTTCAAGATCCACCTCACCCTTCAACTAATCAAATGTGAATCTTTTCTCCAAGACTTCAGATTAGATTGCACTATTTTTTTCTTACTAACTTTTTACCTTTACTTTCTCCTGTTCTATTTTGAAATAAGAAAACAGAGTTATGTCTATTCTTGTGTGGAAAACCACCTCTCTCTTCAAGTGATCTTCTACACAGAAGAATTTTTGCTCAATCATGGCCTTTTATTCTCCTCATTGGTTGATTGAGTTATGTTAGTGATTGTTAGTCAACTCAATCAGCCATACATCTCAACAGGTAAGAAGTAGTCTAACAAAAATCGTAAACAGTTTTAGATTCTCCTTACATCCTTGGGTAGACAAGTGGAAAGCAGATATCTGTATACAAATTTTCTCTTAGATGGGAGTCTTCCAAATCTATGACTGAAGGCCTACCATGGAGAAGTTGGGGTTCATAAACTAAGCAATGTTCTTGGACTTAATCTGGACCATCAATACTGAGATGCTTTGTTTTCTCATTTGATTCCTATTTTATTTTCTCTTGATCCATTAAAAACTCTACTATATACCTGCTGCTAGTACATTCAATCCCACCCTGTATAGTCCTTGATTGGTGGTTGGGTCCCTGGGAGCTCTGAGGGTACTAGTTAGTAATTGTTGTTCGTCCTAAGGGGCTGCAAACCCTTCAGCTCCATAGAACCTTTCTCTAGATGTCTGTTATCGTGTCCTCTTTTTGTTTCTAATTTTCTTTTTTTTTAATTAATTTATTTTTTACACTCCATATTTTATTTCCCTCCTCAATCCACCCTCCAACTGTCCCACATCCCATATCTCCTCCCCACCTGTCTCCACATGGATGTCCCCAGCCCTCACCCCACCTGACCTCTAAACTCCCTGGGGCCTCCAGTCATTCTATGAGGCCTCAGTTACCCTGATACCTAACCCAAACAAAAAAAGAGAATTACAGAGCAATTTTTCTCTTAAACCCTTAAAAAAAAGTACTAAAATATTTGCAAACTGAATGCAAGAACTCATTTAAAAAATCATCCACCATGATCCTGTCAGCTTCATTTAAGAGATGCAGAGTGGCATTCTCCATTCCCCTTGGGGACTGTTGGCCACCAGCCTTAGAGGACAATGGGAGCAGAAATGGAAAGCAGGGTTCAGATGGCTATGAATATAAAGAAAGCACATCTGCCACCAACATAACACTACACATGGAGATGCCCATGGCTCCAGCTGCATATGTAGTAGAGGATGGCCTTATCTAGCATCAGTGAGAGGACGTCCCTTGATCCTGTTGAGGCTTGATGCCCCAGTGTAGGGGAATTCTAGGGAGGTGAAGCAGGAGTGGGTGGATGGGTGGGAGAACACCCTCATAGATGCAGGGGGAAGAGGGGTGGGATAGGGGGTTTATGGAGGGGAAACCGGGAAGGGGAATAATATTTGAAATGTAAATAAATAAAATAACCAATAAAAAATTTTAAAGCAAAAAAAAAAGAAAGAAAAAAGGAAGGAAGAAAAGAAAGAAAGAAAGAAAGAAAGAAAGAAAGGAAGGAAGAAAAGAAAGTCAAGACCGTATCTTAGACATTTCAGCAAACCTTCCAGTAAGTTGTTGATTCCTTTTCAATGCTCTGACTGAGATTTTAGGACAAGTCTTATTACCTTGTACCACTCCCTTCTCCTACTACACTTCAGGCAAAGCCTCTAGCTTTTCTTTTCTTCCCTTTTAATGGTCATTTATTTAGTGTGCATGTTTTTGCATGCACACAGCACTCAAGTGGGTGTCAGAAGACAATTTTCAGGAATCAGTTGTCTACTTCAACCTTGTAGGCTCCAGGGGTCAAATACACATAGTTAGAATAGGTGGCAAGTACCCCTTACCCACTGAGCCATCTCCCTAGATCAAGCTTTTCAAATACTCGTTAGATCATTATATCCAGTTAGTAACATCAGTTCAAGAAATGGCATATGTTTGAGAGGGAAAAAATGAGTCAAGAAGAAAGGAAGTCAGAAAGAAAGTTTAAAGAGTACAACTGATGGGAAATTATACAGTCAAATCAAACAGGTATATTTTTATGCATCCCTAGAATATTTCTGACACTATACCCACCTAATACACACACACACACACACACACACACACACACACACACACACAGACGCATACAGAAAGCCAAGGCAAGAGGATGTCAAATTCAAGACCAATCTGATCTATAAAGTAATACCATGTCTCAAAAAATGAGGATAAGAATGTACAGGAAACCAAGGTTTTACACCTTGTTGGTGGAGATATAAATTACATTATGAAGAGCAATACAGAGGTTTTTAAAATTTAATATTAAAATTACCATTTGGATGATCCATCCCTGAAATCAATGACCAAAGGCCTCCCACCACCGTCTGACATGGCACATCAATGCTTATTGCAGTACAACCCACAATGGCCAAGATATAGAATCAACCTAGATGAGTGCCTATCAAAGATAAATAGATACAGAAAACCTGCAACACACACACATACACACACACACATGCACACATACACTGAAATATTATTCAGTCATTTTAAAGAATGAAATGATGCCATTAACAGCAAAATGCATAAAATTGGAGGGCATCATATTAACTGAAATAAGTCAGACCAAGAAAGAGATTATAGCAATTTCTTTCATGTGTAGAATCTAAAGTTTATATGTGAATATAGATTAATGAAGTGGATGAAAGAAATGGGAGAGAGAAGTGAATACTTACGGTGTTCTGCAGCACGCTATACTCAGAGTAGTTCATAATAGCCTAGCATGTGATTCCTGAAGATCTATAGGTGGATCTTGAAGACCCCAAATATGAAAAAAATGTTGACAAGGTGAGAGTACTAATCCCTGTGGGTTGCTCAAATCAAATGTGTGTGTTGAAATATCAAACTCTAGCCTATGAATGAATATAATTTCTTCATATTAATTGTAAAAAAAAAAAAGACAAGAACATAACCATTTAGTCCATTCTGGCTTCCTCTCACTGCTTGAATGATACATATAAGAAAACCCCCAGCCGACCCCTGCTTTGACTCATCTGTGCTGAGTTAGACTGCTCACATCATCCTTTGAATGGACAGTGATTATCTGAAGCTTCCTGTATGATAGTGTGTATTGGATGGTTCTGAAAAGCTATATGCAGACAGCTGGAAGTCAGCTGAGGAAGAGTTACCTTTCCCCATAGGCAGGCTGTGTTCTGGATGTGAGAAAAGATACACACTCTGCGTTTTGGGCTCAGAACCAGTTTTTCAACATGTTACTTGAGTAATTACTGAACATTTTGTTGTTTCTATGCCAGTACTTCACTTTGATCTGATTCAGTCACTATGTATTTCTACCTCTCTGGGTTTAAATGCTGGTTCTTGAAGTTAAGAATTAGGCCATCAATTGCTAGAGCCCACTTCTAGAGTTTTGAAATCAGCAAGTTGCAGGTGAAGTTCAAGAATAGGCATACTAACAAATTCACAGGCTTCCCAGATGGGGCCTCTGCTGTTATTTCAAGGACAACATTTTGAGAACTATTATACTAAATACAGAAAAGGAATAAATGGAACTTTCATAATAGTATCCATATTTGTGGTTCCTCGTTAGATAATTTCCTTCCCCTTGAGTTACAGGATGGCAGGAACCTTGTCTATCTTACCACCTTAGTGTCCTCTGTGCTTAGCACAAATTAGCAGCTCAATGATTGTGCACTGATAAGTTAGACACGACACCTGTCCTTACTAATGGGATGCTTCTATCACAAAGAGACTTTTGCAAGGCTATGAGATGTGGAATGCTCAGCATGGAATTCTACTGGGAGGTGCATAGGCTACATATTACAAATTTTTAGAGATGCAAACTGTTCCATGGTCATTGTAGCCCCAGTGTGTCTATTTCCAGGGATATCTGCTCTATATGGAAAGTGAAAGATCAAACCAGGAACTGGATCTTTATTGGTTAACCAAAAGGGAGAGCCTGAGAAGTCCCTCTCTCTTCTTCCCACCCTGAGTGGGAAATCAGTGCTCAGTGGTCACTGTGATTAGAGCTGATGGCAATAATAAGCCTTGTACACTATCTGTGGGGTTGCTAGCAGCTAGGAATGCCCTGATTGCTCACTGGCTTCTTCTGAACACATTGGAATGTAACTGGAGCTGTGATGAAGGGATGAGCTCAGAAATAAATCAAATTTGGTACAGAAACATCTATATTTCATGTGCTTCCTTCTGCAGGGATGCCTCAGTAATTGGTTTAAAAATATCCCTGACATCTGTTGATTCTTCTACTTTTAAGTTTGATTCTTCAATTTTTGTCTGTTTCTGTAAAAGATTATGCAGCAGAGCAGAGAAGCATGAAGACGTGTTGCATCGTCTACAGTAAACCACCCTTTGTCCCTCCCAGCATTATGGCGCAGGCCAATTCACTGGCCAGTCTGAGCCAATACAGAAGCACAGCTCTTTTAAACCCTGTGAGAAATGAACTGGGCTATAAACAACCATATGGCATGTTTCCATGGATGTGACTGCTTGCCGAGCACTGAAAAATAGGGTTTGATAGTTTCAAGGTTTAATATGTGTCCCAGGAAAAGTACCTCCTTTGAAAGACATAAGAAAATCCACTTTTGCCTTTAGGATTTTCAGCTGGAGATATGTCTCTGGAGAATACTCTATTGCCTCAGTTAAATCAACTAAAAAAAAAATGCACCCCCCCCCAAAAAAAATCATTGTGAGAATTAAGGGGAAAATATGTGAAATATAAATAAGAACTATGTAAATGTAATTGATATTGCTATCATTACAATATAGTATCTTTACATTGATACACATGATACACCCAAGGACACACATCCATAAGACATCTTAGAGAAATCCATTTTAAGGAATTACCCAAGCCTAGCATGTGCCTTGCATTGCAGCTATGTCTAATCCTTCACAATTCCTTTCTGTATGCTCATCATTCCTTCCTGGAATACTTCTACCTACAATGTCCTCACCTAAGTTCTCTTTGTCTAAAATAAAACATAACAGTCACTATCTCATTAACCTCCCTCAAGACATCCCATCCAGAACCAGGGCTCTTCTTCAGTCCCTAAAGACCTAGGCTGGAGTCAGATGATTTTATGCTGTAGGATCCCTGCTTGTTTACTGTTGTGTCTCTCCTGCTAGGTGATAAGCATTCTTAGATGAGAATCTGATAATATTGAATATCTGATCTTAAAGTAAGTATCCAATCAATAAGAGAAAAGTATCCAGCTCAAGATCCCAGAGAAAGATCTTTCCTCAAGAAACAAAATGGATGACTCCCTATGAATGGCACCTGAAGGTTACCTCCTCACACAAAGATTCACGTGCGCGCGTGCGCGCGCGCACGCACGTGCACACACACAAACACACACACACAAACACACACACACACACACACATACAGACACATACACACCTTCTCCCACATAAACATACACATATGTAAATAAATGTCATGTTGTACAAATAATACAGAATGTCAAATGACATTTTATTATAAAGTATAAAATGTATCTATGTCACTTAAGTTATATTAGAGTCAACAACCAATATAGAATGCAAAATTCTATATAAAATGTAATTGTAATTGGCCAATCACTTGAAACATATTTCCCATTGATAATATTTTTTAAGTATTGAATAATCTGTGTGAGCAATGGGACTCACTAAGGCTTTGCTTCTACCTTTTCTCTCTTCCTACTATCTGTTTTCTAATGAATGAGTGAGCGATCTGGGCGTGTGAAGTGAATTTCCTCATGAAGAATTCCTCTAAGGATTGCAAATTCGATCATCAATAGGAGGAGAGGACCTCGGCCCAGTGAAGGTTCTGTGCCCCAGTGTAGGGGAATGCCAGGGCCAATAAGTGGGAGAGGGTGGGGTGGCAGGCATGGGGAGGGGGGAGGCAACAGGGGTTTGTTCTTGTTGTTTTTGTTTGTTTGTTTGTTTGTTTGTTTGGAGGGAAAACTGGGAAAGGAGAAATTTACATGTAAATAAAGAAAATATCTAATTAAAAAAACGTAAATAGAAAAAAAAAAGAATTCCTCTAAGGAAATTAAAAAGAAGGAACTGACGGCTGGACTTCAACTTGTGTGAGTCACTTTGTGTTGATGTTCAGAATGTCTGAGGTGAGTTACATAAGGAAGGATTTACTTTTTAGCTGACAGTTTCAAAGAGTTCAGTCCATGGACAACTGGCTCTGTTTGTGGGTCTGGGACTGTGGGACTGTGGAACTGTTGAACTTCCTAGCAGAGGACCATGGCAGAGGAAAGTTGTTCACCTCATGGAAGCAAAGAAAATAAGGAGGGCTGCAGATGAAGCATGCTTTTCAAGAGTAAACCTCAGGAAGGTACTTTCCTCCAACAAAGCCCAACTTCCCAATAGTCTGTTCAACTATGAATTTATCAATGAATTAATCCATTGATGAAGTCATGGCTTTAATGATTCAACTACCTCTTAACTCACCAACTAGCAAGTAAACCTTAACATGAGCCTATGAGTACATTTTTAGATTCAAATCATAACACACTCAGAGGTGTTGAGTGAGTCTGGGCATGGAAAGTTTCCAGGACAAGAGCCCTTCCCAGAGGATTCAAACGTCCACCCTCATTTGATTAATGATGAGTAGAAGATGGGTAAGATCAACTGTGGGGAATGAGAGTAATCATCTGAAAATGAGATTTCTCTCTTAGTTGAAAGGTCCAAATAAGGAGCTGAATAGTGAAATAACAAATGAAATTCAGCATCTCTGAATACTTGAGTTAGTCATGCTCTCTGAGTGCACTTCATATAAAGTGAGGTAACAGCACTCCTCCTTAAGTTTTCAATAATAGCAATAGAGTTAGGGGTATGAAACAGGCTTTACTGGAGCTTCAGGTCTAAGTGCTCTACATTTATCCCAGTTGAGCTTTACAGCATCCTTGAGGGGTAGTAAAGAACTGTTATCCCCTGAATTTCTGGGGGGTTACAGTTGCACTAAGTAGTCATGATCGATGTAAGCCACAGAATTAGGGGTTAGAAAAATAGTTTAGTATCCAAATCTTTCTTCATAATCCTGCAGCCTTTTCCCTGTGCTGTTGGGAAAGCTTTGGGTGATAACACCCAAGTACAGAGAACCAAGTACAGGTGCTCTGAGCACCAATTGGAGCCCTTCTCACACTTTAAGCTCACCTGTGTAAGACAAAGCTAGGGTCATCTCATTAGCCCAGGAATTGATATCCAATCCAGATTCTAGAAAATGTCGGAGGCTAAAAAACGCATACAGAGCCATTAGTAATAGAACACAGAAGGACTGGCTAATTGAAGCCAGCATTAGCATCACCTCAGCCAAGACTTCTCTCTCAGTCAAGCATCAAGCCAAGCACCAGCAGTCAACAGTGGTGGCCTTAGTTAATACACCTCCCAATTTTACCAAGGGTTGCAGGGAACAGTAATCAAGCACAAGCTAGTGAATAGACCCTAAAGCAAAAGAGAAACAGCTTTGACTATAAGGATAGATAAAGCATAAAAGAAGACTAGAAATCTATCTTTATCTTACAGGAACATCACTACGAATATTGTCATGAAAACAAATACTTTATGCATAGAGATTAGAGCAAGCAAAGAACAGGATAAAAGGAAGCTGATTTATTACATAAAAGGATTGTCAGCAAAGGTTTTCATTTTGTTAAAGTGGCCCTGATATTGTTTGTATAATAAATGAGAAAGGATAATAATTTTAAGTTATAAAAGAGCCATAAAAACACATCAAGATAAGTTGTGGTCTGCATTTTGATCAGAAACAAGAAGCAGTATAGAAAATGGTAAAAAAAAGAAGCACGCACCAAAACTCAAAAACATTTCATTCTTGCATCCCTTTCTCCAGCCATCCTCTCACTATCAAAAACTCAGAAATTGCATATATAGAGTATATATATACAGAAATTACAATATATACGTGTATATATATACAGAAATTACAGTATATATGTGTACACATACATGCATATATACTGGTTCATGTAGCTGTATATGTACATATATATAAATAATGCATATAATATATACTCATATTTATACTTGCCTCATGTACCTATAGCATGTATTTATTGCCTCTTGTAGCTATATATATGTATATATGCACATATATCTATATTTACTCACATTCTTAGGAAAGTTCTATGGTGCCGAACAATATTCTTTTTTATTTCCCTAATTTTTTTAAATTTTTAAAAAAATTTTTCTTGGATATTTTCTTTATTTACATTTCAAATGTTTTCCCCTTTCCAGATCTCCCCTTCAGAAACCTCCTATCCCACCCCCTGCCTCTTTGAGGGTGCTCTCCCACCTACCCACTCCCATTCTCCAGCCCTGGCATTCCCCTATCCTGGGACATTGCACAACCTCAGCCCCAAGGGCTTCTCCTTCCACTTATGTCCAACATGGCCATCTTCTGCCACATATGTGGCCAGCACCATGGGTCGCTTCATGTGTATTCCTTGGTTGGTGCTCCAGTCCTTGGGAGCTTCAGGGGTTCTGACACTGTTGTTCCTTCCATGGAGCTACAAACCTCCTCAACTCCTTCATTCCCTTCTCCATCTCTGCCATCAGGGACCCCCAAGCCTCAGTCTAATGGTTGGCTGCAAGCTTCCTCCTCTGTATTTGTCAGACTCTGGCAGAGCCTTTCAGAAGACAGCCATATCAGGTTTCCATCAGCAAGTACTTCCTGGCATCCACAATAGCATCTGGGATTTGTGGCTGTATATGGGATGGATGCCCAGGTGGGGCAGTCTCGGGATGGCCTTTCCTTCAGTCTCTGCTCCACACTTCGTCTCCATATTTCCTCCTGTGAGTATTTTGTTCACCCTTCTAAAAATCACTGAAGCATTCACATTTT
>JADRCD010233542.1:0-23883 GCA_019843815.1 Montemys delectorum | reverse complement strand
CCATCCACCTATCCATCTAACTATCCATCCATTAATCCATCCATCCATCCATCCATTAATCCATCCATCCATCCATTAATCCATCCATCCATCTATCCATCCATCCATCCATCCATCCATCCATCCATCCATCCATCCATCCATCCATCCATGTATCCATGCATCCTTCCATCCATGAATCTATGCATGTATGCATCCGTGCATATATCCATTTATATATCGCCATATCCATTCTTGCTCAGCCCTTTCCGAGTGTCAGGAGTTCTACATTGAATCTATTTTGTTGAAATCCTGTTATCAACATGACAGCAGCAGCTATCACACATCTGTTTGGGTTCGGATGCATTCAGCAACTGGGACACATTGTTTGGTGGTAGGCAAAGAGGTATACAGAGCAGTCCTGGGATCATTTCCACATTGGCAGCATTTCAACTGATAGCAGCCTTCTGCTCAATGGCCAGGATCAGGCCTTTTTATGAGTCATTGTAAAGTGTTAAGTGCATTGACATATACTTCATAAATGCTAAATAATAACAAGTCAGTGAACCCAGAAGTATTGGATTCAGTATTCGAGACATTAAATCCAAGTTATGCTGTTCTAGAAGCCAGGCAAACAAATAAATCAACCCCAAATCAAATAAAGCCACATCCATCCCAGCCAGCAGTGGGTGTCGTCTGGAATGTTCTTTACGGGTGAGTGGCTCTCTCATGAATGGGCACTTGTTAGTATTTTACCTGACAGATCACCCACAACGCCTTGCCTGTAATTTGGAAGAAGAGTTTTATATCCATTCCACAGCAGACAACAGTGACACTATATTCTTAAGGCTCCATTTCCCTTTATTTGATGCCAGAAAATCATATCTGCTGAGGCCCTGGAGAAGAGCAACTGTCACCCCACTGAGCAATTAGACGGATCTTGGTGGGGAGTCTCTGTAGGCAGCCCTGGGAGACAGTGTTTGTATTTCAAAGCTAGGATTTAGTTTTCCTCTAAGATGTGAGTCTCTTTAGGAGTCCTTGTGATTCCTTGAGGCACGCAATGTGGAAAGCTTGCAATGCTACATAATCCTGCATTGGCAGCCGAAATGGACTATGGTACGGCCTGAGTGGTTTTCTGATTCTCTTTCTAGAGTTCTAACCGTGGCCTGTTGCAGTCTGATTTTGAGATCTGTCAACACCACTTTTTTTTCCTCTAGGAACCCATCTTGGGTCTACAAACACATCCACTTTACCTGAACACACGTCCTCTTAGGCATATTACAGTGATGGTCCCTTTGGGGGCAAGGCTCAACTTGGTATGGCCAAAGATTGATCTCAGAGCAGATCATAAGATGGAAGATGTCAGAAAGCAGCACACACCAACATGACCACACTTGGAATAGCAGATGGGAAGAGGTATCATTCCACAATAGTCATTTCTAAAAGGAGTTTAATCGCATTCATTACATGAGAAACAGGCAAGGGGACAAAAGCCAGAGAGACACTCTTAATACTCAGGCCTAGCAAAGGAAGCATTGCTCAGAAGACAACACTCAAAGGGGATGGTACCAGGCCCAGGAGCACAGGGCAAAGCCTCCAGCAGATGCTGAACTTGCTAATTCTATTTCTGGAAATGCAAAAGTGAGCCTGGCTCATCGAAGCTGCAAGGTGCACAACCAGCTCATGTGTCTCACAGGTCTGGGTGCAGACACAACAGCACATTAGTGCTTCCTTCACACACTAAGGCATCGCTCAACCACCTGGCAGTGTGCCAGATGGTAGACTTCTCTAACCTCATAGATCCCAACTTGGGGGATGTGGGGCAAGGGTTGGGGGATGACGTTTACAGCAAGCCCTCCAGTGATGGAGGGTGTAGGGTGGGGCTGTCTATTACATTTTGGAAATCATTGCTTTCTTTTTCAGTTCTCACAGAGGTGAACACATTAGAGCTCAAGCAAACACGTTCAATATAGTTCCCTTCAACACTTTCATTTTGCAGGCAAAAGAATTGAGAGGTCACATACTTGTCACAATGTCACTCAGCCAACAACAGAGTCAGAATTCCCGAGCAACAACTAACCATAGTGTCCTCTGCACTCACCATACAATTCCGTTGAGTGGATTTTGTGTCTTTCACATCTGGTATGCCCATTCACATTAGTAGAAACTAGGATGCATTTGCATTATGTTCTACATAGGACTATAGTAGCTAAAATGAAAACATAACCATACAACCACTTTTATGTTCCTTGGAACAGCTAGTAGCATCTTTCATGTTGCCAAGGTGAATATTAGGAAAAATGAATTCTGAGAGTACTTGCACTTACCTTCTTAAGATTATGCCCCAAAGACGACAGCAGGGACTTAGAGCGGCCTTCTGCCTAAGCACAATGACTTAGTCACCAAACCAGTGCCTACAGTAAAGCAAAAATAAAGTGTTTCAACAAAATAACATCATTAAAAACAACAACACATGCTGACCACACTGCAATAAAGTTAGTTTAAAGAGCTGTAATTCTACTCATCATCTTAAAGTCAATAACTTGATTTATATCGTGTGGCCATTGTTCAGTTAAAACATAGTTAGCTCTGGTTCTCTGTATATTCCAGATATATGTTAAAATTAAAAAAATATATTTAATTAAGTGTGTGTGTGTGTGTATGTGTGTGTATGTGTGCGCGTGTGTGTGTGCAGGTGCGCAAGCATGCATGGGGCATGTGTAGAGGTGAGGGGATAACCTTTCAGGAGTTGGTACCTTCCTCGCATTGTGTGGACCCTAGGTTTGAACTCAATTCATCTGTTTGGCAGCAAATATTTTGGCCTGCTAAGCCCTCTCTGTAGCCCCAAGATGCTTCTTCACCATGGCTCTGTGAAGATTAATCCATGGATATGATTCTGAATTGTGAGAAGAACTCTTTTGATATGAGACTCCAATAACTTTTGACACACTCATTCCTTGATTATTCTCACTAGATACCACCCAGAAAAACAAACGCCACCACATCAAATGAATGAGGCACCAGAGAAAGCATGGAAGAACCTGGTAATAATTTACAGGACTGCATGTATGGACTCATGCATTTATTTGAGACATAATTAAATCTTTCTGGGCACTAGGTAGTTATTCTGCTTAGTAAGATGTTAAGTTTTCTGACATGAGGCAGATTGGTAGGAAAGATGGTACATTTCCATCTTGAGTTATTTGTAAAAGGGCCAGGGTCTAATGACCTCACATGTCATGGGGACTCATTTGGGAGTCAGGAAGCTGGAGTCCAGTTCTGGGTAACCCAAAACTGGGGTTTAACATAAACATAGTTGAGATTTAGGGACAAAATATCATGGGAGCTGTCTGTACATTGTAGGCTCTTTAGCAGCATCCCTGGCCTCTCCCTGCTCAGTGCCAGGGCCACCTCTAAACTCAGTAGTGCCAGCCCAAATGTGTCCAGATGTTTTCAAGTGCTCTCTGGGGTGAAATTATTCCTGGGTAGAAAACACTGGATCATGGTGATAGGAATGACTTTTAGCATCTCTTTGAGACATCATGCATGGGTTTCCCCTCATACTATCACATTTAGAGTTGACCTTCAAATTAGACAGTACTTCTACACACAGGACACCCAGATGCAGAGACAATAAGACTACTATGTAAGATGACCCCATTATCAAGAACTAGAGAGAAGTAGAGCCTGGGGCTATCTGACAGCACCTTTTGCTTTTGCTAGGAATGAATGAATGAATGAATGAATGAATAAATAAATTTATTAATTAAAAATTATGTGTATCCGTGTTTTGTGTGCAGTGCCTGTAGAGGCCTGAAGAGCTGTCTCTCTAGCCTTCTTACTATGAAATGTTTTAAACATTCAAGAAAAAGAAGCATAGGGAAAAAACCCACTCAAGTATCTAGTTCTTGGACAGAATGAATGATTATGTCTATGTGTATTTTGCTTTATATCTGTTTGGAGAGAGTGAAATGCTGTCATCGGAGAACCTCCTTTCAGGCTCCCTTGATCTTGTTTGGCACACTTTTTTTTTTTTTTGTCTAAGTGACCATTTTACTGGAGCCAAGGTCATTATCTTTACAAAATATAAGAGACTTTACTTACATATGTATGTAACTATACTCAGAAGTATTTGATACTCTAAAACATGCACAAAGAGTAATACTCTTCTTAAAACTGTTGTCTTTTGTTTTTACACAGCATTAATTTGTTTCTTTATTTGTTTTTTTATGAGATGGGGTCTGACTGTGTAACTCAGTCTGACTGTGTAACTCAAAAATCCTCTTGTCTCAGCCTCCTTGAAAGCTGAGACCACAGATGCGTCCCCTTTTGGTTGATACGTGGGCTACCTTTCATTCTTCCTATTACAAGGTACACCTCTGGGAATACGGCTATGTATGTGTGCACATGTGGGGACATTTAGGAAATCCAGGTGGCTGCAGGTGGGGCTTCTGGGTGAGAGAGTGAGCAGCCTCTCTGTAAAGTTATTAGATATTGTCAAATTGCTCTCCAAGATAATGACGCTAAATTACACTCCTTCCAATACACAGTGAGATTGCCTCTTCCCATCCTTGCCAACCATCCGTATTTTCAAACTTTATAATGTTTTCCTGTCTGGCTGGGGTGGAATAGCATATAATTATGGTTTCAAACACTCATGTTCGTAACCACTCCACACTGCCTTACTTCTGGAAGCCTCATTCATGCAAACATGGAGAACACACTTTTGCCTGTTTCTCAAAGTCATCATGAGTGTGTGAGCGTGTTTTGTATACATGAAGCACCATTTTTGAACATTGCCAGTGTTGGGGGCAAAAGTATGTACTTGCTCTAGAGGAAGCGAGATGACAGCACGGATCAAATTCCAAATTCATACGTATTTGCTTTGGACTTATACTTTCTAAAATTACAAAGAAAAAAATTTACATAAACAGTGCAAAGAGTTCCTTCATGCTCAGAATGTCCAAATGACACCATCTTATCACATCTGCATTAGAGAGAAAGGGAAAACTCTGTCCTACTCTTTGGCATTGATCTTTCTGTGTATCTCTGTGGGCATGCACATGCATATTGTTTTTTTCAATGATTTTTATCCCTGAAAAAACTGAAAACAAAGTCACTGTTATATAACAATAGAAAAGCTGTAAAACAAGGAAATATCAATGCTGCAGCCTCCATGTCTTATTTACATTTTATCTACTATCATATCATGTCATATCATATCATGTTTATATATGTCATGTCATACCATGTCATGCCATATCATATCATGTCATATCACATGCCAGATATCATATCATATCATGATATATTATATATCATGTCATATCATATATCATATTATGTAATATCATGTCATATCATGTTACATCATGTCACATATCATGTCATGATATATCATGTCATGTCATATCATGTCATATGATATCATATCATATCAGAATTTTTACACTATGAGAAACATTTTGCCTTTTCCAGATCTAAGAGACCACTACATTTAGTTGACTTGCCTTTACTTTTTCTCTCAAAAATTTTATTTTCATATACATGCACATATGTTTATAGGTGTCACAAAAGTCTGAAGAAGGAGTCTGATCCCCTGGAGTAGGGGGGTACAGGAGGTTGAGCTGTGTGACATAGGTGCTAGGAACTGAACTCAGGTCTTTTGAGAAAGCAGTAGCTGCTCTTAACCACAGAGCCATCTCTCCAGGCCCAGTCCCATTTAATGTGGATGCACTCACACTTTTGAAGACTATTGCATCATCTCTTGCTTTGTAAACTCGCCCTCAGTTTTGGCTTGTTAGATTGTCATGACTGTATTCAAAGTTGGGTTTTGTTTTTGTAAAAGGTATCAGAGATATGATATGTCGCTGTAGATACATTATGTGTTCTGTGACTGTTGAAGTTATTTTTTTAAGAAAACATTCCATTATTTCATTATAGCAGTGTCTTCTGGGCTTTTATTTTCACTTTGTAATTAGAAAGTATCTGTCAGGGAGATATTGTGAGACTGGACTATCCTATTGATATCGGCATGGACTCATGGATTTAGTAGTTCATATCCATCAATTTGCACTTAGGTGTTCAATTTGTTTATGCTTTGCCATCCTTGGAGCTGGCATCTTTTGAAGACTATTGACATATCTTTTGACATATCTTCCATTTTGACTGACTACCTTTTTGACATTGCAAGACATCCCAGGTACATGATGTGTCTCCCTATTTGAATCTGGAATTGTCGATTCTCCAAGTGTTTTTAACCCCTTTAAGTGGAAAATGGCCCTTAGGAACCCAGATCTGGGTACATTTCCTGTTATTGGTAGGCAATTTAAACCTAACAATATTGGTTTTAACAACAATGGACCTAGCAATGACAGCTCCATTGGCTGCTGACTTACGTATGATGTTATGAACTATAGTATTACATGGGATAGCAAAAGATTGGGTATAGCCTGCTAATCTATTAATAGGGGTCTGGTTAGATAAATTATTTAACTCCATATGCTGGGATACTGATTCTCCACATAAGCTTAAAGAATTTTGTAAAAAAAAATGGTATTAATTAAAAACCAAAATACACAACTGTGAGTTGGAGAGGCAACTCAGAAGGTAAAGAGCATGCAGCACAAATTGAGGACCTGAGTTGCTCTCTCCACCACCTATGTAAAAGAATGTGGATGTGCATTTGTCATCCTGGGACTTGGGGTGGGGACAGGTGAAGCCCAAGGGCTAGCTTAGCACCCTGTCTTGTCAAAATAGTCAGCTCCAGTGTCAACTCTACAACACCCTCAGATTGTTTGCTAGGAAGGACTTAAACAAATAGTCTTGTTTTACTATGTGTATGGATGTTTTGGCTTCATGTATGCCTACGTATCATGTATGTGTCTGGTATCTATGGAAGCCAGAAGGGGGCAGTGGGTCCTCTTGGAACTGGAGTGTCAGACGGTTGTAAGCTGCCAGGTGGGTGCTGGGAATCAAACCTAGGTCGTCTGGAAGAACAGCCAGTGTTCTTAAGCACTGAGCCATCTCTCCAGCCCAACTGTGGTAGACTTTAAATTGGCACAAATTCCTGTAGCTCTGCTTCTCAAGTAAGTGGGTTTGTTTTCCCACGGAATGATACAATATGAGATCAGAGCTTTTGTTACAAGGGTTCTCACAGCCTCTGCATTCCCTCTCTTAGAAGGCTGCTGCCTTGTAGGAAGGCCTGCAGTGGCTTGTGGGAGGATGACCTGAGCAGTGGTAGTGGGACCCTCCTATACTAACCTATTGGCCAGTGGCCAGACATGTATCTGAGATCCCCTGGTCCTCCAGCCCAAAGTGAGCCATTAGCAGACCACAGAGAACAACCAAGCTGTCCCAGAACAGAAGAGATGGTATAACTCCTCAGGTGCCCCAGCCAACCTGCAGCTAATGACCTAAATAATAAATACTTCTTGTATCAAGTCAGTCAGTTTTGCAGTCCTTTGTTATACAGTAAAAGCCCATTGGTTATGAACTCAAGGTTGACCTTGATAAGCCCACAATTACAAGGTAATAGGAAAGATGGGATGACTGACTTCTCCTAAGACTGACTTTCTTTTCCACATATTGCTTGGTCTTTGCCCTTTCACTCCTAGAAATTCCCTTGCCTCTCCTAGAACCCTGTAAGGCAAAGAAAATCCATGTTTTCAGAGTCCCAGAACACTGTAGTAACAGCAAGAGTGATTGGGGTCAGCTGTGGCTGCATACAACATACACTCACATACATACATACACACATACAGGCATACACACATATATACATGCATATACACATATAACACACATATACACATGCACATACACATGTACACACATACACATATACCTGTATATATACACACATACCCACATATACACATACATATACACACATACATGTACACACATACCTACACATACATGTACATATGCATGCATATACACACATACACATACACATACACACATACATGTACACACACATATACATACATAATACACACATGTACATATACACATACATACACAAATACACACATACACACACACACACACACAAGCAGAACAGTGGAAGGAGGAAGTGGAAAGGAACAGTGGGAGCAGGACCAACTGCGATGGGGGATGAATTTGATCAAAATATATACATGAATGAAAATGTCATAAAGAAACCCAACATATATAATTACTATATGCTCATAAAAGACATCTTAAAAAAGAACTTTGGTGGACAAAGTTAACCTTGGGTTGCAGCTGGCTCTTCAGAGGACTGAATTCTTTGCCTGGTAGCATTTAGGGGAGAAATTGTAGGTGGTACATATTTTCCTACCATGTAAGTAAGAGGGAAGGCAAAACTGAGTGCCAAGCACCACACGTATGGTTGGGAGGGGGAAGGGCATGCACTTGCTCAGTTACTCAGCTAGGACTGCTGGAGACCAGGCCCACGGGAGACTGACATTTAGACAAAGTCACTCTCAGCCACCAGCACAACAACCGTGCAGGGCAGGGCACTGAATGGCTCTGGCATCTGTTTTGTCAAGCCTCATGCCCACATACTGGGACCGCTTGTTTACACCCAATAGCAATTAGCACGGTGGTAAAGGCCTTGTGCTCTGTGCTAATTCAGACGAACAAGCGTGTCTGACTCTGCTAGGCACAGAGCGCTCTGGCACACCTGGCCCTCTCGTCAGGCCTTTGTTTTAAAATGAGGGGCTGGTGCAGTCCCAAAGGTTGCATTCTCTCCTTGCTGAAGGATAACCATGGAGACCCAGGGGAGGCTGTGGCCATGGCCTGGTTTTTGGCCCTGAATATAAGCTTTCTGCCATGGAAGGACAGTGAACAGCTGGGAGCCAAAGCGGCTATTCACAGCTAGCCAAAGCTAACAGGGTGGGCCCAGGGAACACCCATGGGCATGCAGATGCCTGGCTGACAGCAGTGCCCACCACTGGAGACTGTTCTAAAACCACCATGCACACAGGTGGGAAACAAAGACCCGGGCTAACCTCACTTTGGGATTGAAAGTTCATTGGTTATTTTTGTGACGCCTCCTCAGCTGAGCAGCCATCTGCTTTTTTACTCTAACAGAAACACTCTGTCTGGATTCGAATCATCTGTTTGTTGGCCTTTAGCTTTGTTTTAAGGTCAGGCTCATTAAAATATCCTTTACATTCAAGAAAAATTTTACTTAAAAAAAAATATGATAGAGTGAGTTTTAACAAACACAGACAGGCATCTATTACCAAATCAAGGAGTAGAGTAATTCTATTGTTGGTTCCTTCTTCTTGCAGGAAAGGGGAGATGACTCAGTGGGTAAAGGCTTATTCAGTTGACACTGCGAGTCTGAAATCTTGTAACAAGGGAGGGACTCACTGCAGGAACCTGGAAGGAGGAACTGAAGCAGAGATCACAGACGGGCAAAGCTGCTTACCGGCTCACCCTCTCTGGCTTGGCCCAGCTGCTTCTCTTTTAGAGTCCAGTTGCCTAGGAGTGGTACCACCACCATTGGCTAGACCCTCCCATTTCAATTAGCAATTAGGAAAAGGCCTCCCAGACACACCAGTCTGATGTAGGCAGTTTCTTAGCTGAGGTTCCCCTACTCTAGGTAAGTGACTCTGTATAGTATATCAAGCTGACAGCTTAAGCTGAAGCTGACTCAGAAAACAGGGTGGAGAGCGATTGAAAAAAGATTCTCAGTGTCAACATTTGGCTTTTCTGGGTTGATATTGCCGAGTGCTCTCTGGGATGAAATTGTTCCTGGATGGAAGACACTGGATTACGGTGACAAGAATGATTTTTAGCATCTCTTGGAGACATCACACATGGATTTCTCACATACTATTTCCTTCAAGTTAGACAGTACTTCTGTCCTACCCACAGGACACCCAGATGCAGAGACATTAAGACCTCTGTGTAAGAGGACACAGTTATCAAGAGCTAGAGGAAATTAGAACCCGGGGCTATTTGACAGCATCTTCTGCTCTGCTCTGAAGAAATACATATTTGGATTTATTAATTTAAAAGTTATGTGTATCAGTGGTGGTGCATGCCTTTAATCCCAGCACCTGGGAGACAGAGGCAGGCAGATCTCTGAGTTTGAGGTTAGCCTGGTCTACAGAACTAGTTCCAGTACAGCTGGGGTTACATGGAGAAAAACTAAACCTAAACCAAACCAAGCCAAACCAAGTCAAACCAAAAAACCCCAAAAAACCACAAAACCCCCAAAACCAAAACCCCCAAACCCCAAAAAAACAAAAGCAAAAAAACCCCAAGAAACAAACTAAAACCACCAACAACAAACAAAACAAAACTCAAACATGTTTAATACACTGTGTTCAAATTCTTGTTGAAAATGATTCTCATGCAATTTATTCTTATGAGATGTATGAGGTCTCTTCAAAGTGCTCGAAAACATGAAGCTCAGGAAAGTCAAAACAGCAACCATTAGAGAAGGCCTGGCAACAGCCAATGCCTTTCGTTAACTCTTCCTCTCTTGAGAGCTCAACTTGAGGCTGGATTTGAACCTTCACAGCCCCCGTGGCATCTAGTTTGCAGTTCAATACAGACAGATGCCCCAACACACTCTTGTCTCCTATGCTAGTTTGATGTAAAAGACAAACAAGTATTTTGCACTAAATATTTGATGGTCAACTGGGGAAAACTGATGGACACCATGGGAGTGTGCTTGGGTTTGATGAGGGGTATAAAAACCAGATAGGACTGGCCAGTTGGTTAGAGGTTCTTTAGAGTGGAGCTTCCATTCTAAAATGTTCCTGGAAAGTTCTGGTTTAGTTTGATGTGGACTTCTATAAGGGATTGGGTCCTAAGGGCTCCGACTTCATTGATGACTGATGGAGTTATAACCTGAATGCACCACTACAAGATGGCGACTCAAGATGTGTGGGGTATACCTGGAGGAGGCGGGTCAGTGGGCTGTGGCATTGAAGGATATATCTTGTCTCTGCTTCCTCTCATCTCTCTGCTTCCTGTCAACCATGGAGAGTACAGCTTCACTTTCATATATGTTTCCTGCCCTGTGTTCTTTCTCACCATGGCCCATGAACACTGGAGCCAAGTGACTTTGGACTAAAACCTCTTGTACTGTGAGCCTAAATAAATCTGTTTCAAGCTGTGTATCACACATACTTTGTCCTAGCAATACAGAGTAACAATGTAGAGGGTGTCGATATCATGCCATGTACAGAGTATTGTCCCTTCTAGGCTGTTCATGAGAACCAGATGGACACTCCATACAATGCAGTTGTCTTTGACCAGCAGAGGATTTGCCTTGACAATAACGTCACTTGGGCTTCAGGTCTTACTCGAGTGAGTTTCTTGCAGTGCGGAGAGACACCACCATTATAGTGTTTTGTCTTAGTCAGTGTTCTGTTGTTGTGAAGAGAAAGCATGACCACGGCACCTCTGATAGATGAAAGCATTTAAATAGGGTTTCAGAGCTTTAGCCCGTTATCATCATGGTGGGGAGCATGGTGGCATGCAGACAGACATGGCGCTGGAGAGGGAGCTGAGAGTTCTCCATACACAGATCTGCAGGCAGCAGGAAGAGAGTCACTGGGCTTGGCTTGGGCTTTTGAAACCTCAAAGCCCATCCCCAGTGACATACTTCTACAAGGCCAAACCTCCTACCTAATCCACTTCCCAAGCATTTAAATATGTGAACCTATAGGGGACATTCTTATTTAAGGCACCACAGTGTTCTACATGGGGAGAGGAGAAATTCAGTTTGTAATTAGAGACTACAAGAGATCTCAGAAGCAGGTACCTGGATATTGGTCATCCTGTGGGTTTTTTTTTATTCATTTAAAGGATATTAAGGGCTAGGAATATAGATTAATTGGTAGAGAGTTTATATGAACCAAGCCCTGGGTTTGATCCACAGCACCATGCATAATGGGTGTGGTATCATATGCCTATAATCCCAACACTCAGGTGGTAAAGGCAGAAAAATAAAAACTTTGGGACCAGCCTCAAGTACATAGCTCAGCTGAAGTCCCAAATGAGCTAGAAATGAACAAACAAACTGTAAACAGTAGAATTTTCTTTCTTTGTTATCATTGGTGATTTTATTTGGCTTTGGTTTGCATTAAGAAAATGTTCCCACACTTGGCTCTGCTCTTGCTGACCCCACCACTGACTGAGCCCAGCGTTGAGTCACATGGTGACAGAGGCATCCATAGAAGATCAAGTGTGGGCTGCAAGCCCAGAGTCTAATCACTGTGAACCCCTGTCCTTTAAAATGTCACAGAGCATAGACCCTTTCCATCCCTTCAGGCTTCTTAACTTTAGGTACTTTCTGCTGCCACGCATCTTGGATGCCATGTTCCTATGCCACCCTGCAGGGAGTCATATCCTACTCACGTCACTCTTTTGCAATGGCTTCTTCGACCTACTGTCTAGTTTCCAGCCTGCAGTTCTCTCTGTGAGGGCAGCTTAGCTAGGCAGCAAGAATTCAGGCAAATGGTTGAGCCCACCTGGCAGCCTGGCTCGAAGGTCGGGGTCCCAAATCATAATCCCACCTGTGCTGCTGACTAACTCCGGGATTCTTACATATTCCTAACTCCCTAGGCCTTAGTTTCCTCGTCTTTAAAATGGGAAAGACAATAGGAACATAGCTTTTAATTGAAGACAGGTTAGGAGGACTGTGAGGTGCCTCTATAGGCCAGGGACTGAGGAACCTGCCAAAGTCACTCATCCTTGATAAACCTTCTGTCATTCTGAGGGAAAATAAGAAGAAAGAAATCACCACATTTACTTTTACTATGTATGATATTGCAGCCTTCCTATGTTTTGGAAGCATGTTAAATGCCCTGTCATTAATAGCATGATATTAAAATTAGATTGCAGTAAGTACTTTTGTTCTTTAGACACAGCATCTTAATGCATAGCTCAGGCTAGCCTCAAACTCAATATGAATCTCTGCCTGGTCTTGAACTTAGGATGGCCTAGCCTCAGTCTCCTGAGTGATGGAATTATGGCTGTGCACCACCATGTTCTGCCTCAAAAGGTTTTATAATTGCAAAATGCAACAGTCAACACCATATAACTGTCTCTCTCCACTTTTTGGTGAAACATTTTTATTGGCTTGAGGAGACATAGTCCTGAAACTTGCTACTCCAAAGCACATCTGTGCGTGGAACAACACCCGATCTGTGTTTGCTAAGCAGATACATATGGCATTTTATTCCCTGATGCAAGCCCTCTGCCAGTGAGCCTTAGCTTATCACCAAACGATTCCTACCACTACTTATTGAGCATATAACTTGTGCTTCACTGACTGCTGCTAGAGTCTAAGAACACAAAACAGAACACTCCTTTGGGTTGAAGAGATGGCTCAAAGACTAAAACACCTTCCAAGCAAGCATGGGGACGTGAGCATGGAGCTCTAGAACCAAGGTGTAGTAGCACATGTCTGTGACCTGGGGCTGCTGGGAGCTCTCTTTCCAGCTACTCTAGCCAGGGAGCTCCAGGTTCAGCGAGACCCTGGCTCAGAAAAACAGAAGGTGGGAAGCAATGGAGTCAGACACATAGACAAGCATGTGCATCTACATACTTGTAACGAACACATGTGTACACACACACACAATATTAGCATTTATCAGTATATTACTTGAGTGGTCAGTCAATAGCAACACTTAATATTGGTGCTCCCTGCCCTGGATGAAGAGGATCTACAGTTCCTGCTCTATAGCCATCTGTCCCTAGACAGGCTAAACTGACGAGGGCATTTGAACCCTCAACTAGTAATATTTTGGGGGTTCCCATGCTACAAGGAGGAATTGCAGAGAGCAATATGATTTCTAGCCCTTGGAGTCCCATAGATATAAGGACTGTGGACCATTTGAAGAATATTTATTAAAACATGAAGGATATGAATGGTCCATAAACCTACTATCTAAATTGTCCCTGCTGGATATGAAATAAAAGTATTTTACCATGTGGTTAGAAAATTCAACTTAAAAACAGGAAGCCATAAAATGGAAGTAAATTCTCACTGTTCTCAGTGGGCCATTTTGCAGGCATGTGTCTGAAGCCCTTTGAAGGCATATTTGTACACTTGTGTATGTAGAATGTAGGATTAAACAAAAGGATATTTGTATTTATGGATTGGGGCTTTAAGTCAAGCATAGAATAGGTGTCTGGTAGATATGAGGACCCAGATTTGAGTCCAAAAATTTCAAATAGAGACCATGTGTATTCAAACACCAATAGCTATCACCAAAGTCGTTAGAGACGCCAAAGAAGAGGATGACAGCAACACCCCTAGCCAGGAATTCATATTCTACAACTTCTGTATTAGTTTGCCAACTCAGTGTGGATGGCTGACATGCCCTTTCACATTTCTTTTTCCTGAGCTATTCATCTTGGCTGGTTTCCATACAGCCCAAAGTATCAATCAGTCTTTGCCTCTGTGGATCCTGCTCTTCACACTCATTCTAGAAACGATGCCTACTTCAGGAGCCTAAGTTGACCTGCATTCTTACCTATAACTCCCTGCATGTTGTTTGAAAGTCTTTGATTCTGTGAAGCTTGTTTATTTTGTCCCCAGGAGCTTCCCATATCCATTAGGAATGGTGTCTATCCTAACTGCTGTCTTACTCTATCGGTATTTAATTCAGATCAGTTCTGTTTGTTACTTCCTGTTCCTTTCTATTCGTGGATCCTATCTTGATTCCACTCATCTGTCTTTTTTTTTTTTTTTTTTATTTAGCAGCACCAAATTGCTTTAATTATTGTTGCTTCTTAATATGTTTTGATGATCTGAAAGGGATAATTTACTCCATTATTCTTGTCTACCCCCTCCCTGAGATTTCCTAGGCATTATATATTTATATCACAATAATTGCCAGTATCATTTTCCTAATTTTCTCTCCTCAAAGAAACTGACTCTAATGGAAATTCTGTAAGCATGACGTTTGCTCTCTATTTTTGATAGTGACCCTTTATGGGTTTAAGTAATTTCCTTGTATCTTAGATGCTATGTTTTTTTATAATGAATACGAATTTATTTTTAATTGATTGATCTTTCCCTATTGCCCGTGGAGTCCTCATATCCTCTCCTGATATCACAGCTGTTACTCCCCCTTCTCAGGTAGAAGCATTTACACTGCTGAGATGTCATTCTGCCAGCTAACATGAATTCTGTATTTCAGATGGTACAGAGTTCAACTTGCTGCTTTTGCTTGCTTGGCTCATAGCTCTGCACATGGGTTCGTGTATGAAGTTGGCTTCTGACTTTCTTGTGGGTCTTAGGAGATTTTGGGATCCCCCAGCCTCATAACATGAGCTGGGTATTTTTCCTTTTCTAGTCTCTAGTAGAGATGTGATATTACTCTTAGCTGCTTTTCTAGTTTTAAAAAAAAATTAGAGTTTTTCTACTTTTTAATAAAACCAACCAATTTTCCATCATATTGATCCGTACTGGCTTTGGACTATAGGTTGGATATTTGCCATTTTAGAAATGATTCTTGTTATTAAAAATTATACACATCAATCTAGTTTTTTACTATGCAGACTTGTGCTACCATGCCTGGCTAAGTTTTCACAATGCAACTAAATAATACAGGATTTCCACCATACTCCGGAGTATAAGGGCTTACCTTTTTAAAATCCCCTGAACAGGTTGGCCTAGAAGCTGAACATTTTAACTCTAAAATGAAAAGATGTTTTAAAATGTAAGAAGTTAAATGAATTAGCATATTTTGTTCACTGCCCTTGTTTATTTGAATTCCCTCTAGGTTCCATTTTAGTACTTTTTGAGATATTTAATATCCCGTTTATAAATAGCTAAAAAGAACCTCATTTTTCTCTTAGCCTTCAAAAAAAGTTTAGGTGACAGTTAACTTTCTTTCTCATGTCTTTTTTTGTCCTCTGATCTTTGCCTCTTGTCTCTCTTTGCTACTGATAAGTCTGCAGTTCATTTATTCTTCATTTAGCTCTTTATTTCTTCCTGTGTGTGCATAGGTAGGTGCCAGTGTCCTGGTCTGAAGAGGCCAAAGAGAACATCAGGTGTCCTGCTCTTTCATCCTCTGTCATATGCCCTGGAGACAGGGTCTCTCCCTGAACCTGGAGCTAGACCAGCAGCCAGCGAGCTCTGGAGACTCTGCCCTCTCTATAATGCTATGGTTACAGGTACGTGGGTAGCCATGTCTGGCTTTGTACCTAGGTGCTGTGGCTTAGAACTCCGGTCCTCATGCTTCTGCAGCAAGCACTCTAACCCACTGAGCCAGTCCCCAGTCTTCTTTTCTTCTTGTTCTCTTCACTTTGCATTTTTTTTTTTTTGGCAGTTTCACTGTTATGTGTCTGCCATGGAATTATTATTTCATTTTCTTTATATCTAGTGTATTTTAACACTCTTCACACTTTTTTTTTACTGAAACTCTTGTTAGACATATGTCATTACCATATAATCTAGATGAATTATATGTACGTGTGTGTATGTGTGTGTATTCGATATATCAAGTGTAGAGCTCATTTGATACAAATTTTATTTTTTTCATCTTTAAGATTTCTAACAGGTATCATTGAATAGTTACAGATAGTCAACTGTCTTCTTTTTACTTTACTGACAACTATTTCCAGATAACAGTTTGAATTCAGTTTCTAGAATATTCATGCTTAGCCAGGAATAGTAGTGTAAGTGCTAGAGTTCTTGAGGCTGAAGTAGAAGGATTGAGAAATCAAGGCCTGCTTGGACCATGAAGGAAGATACTGTCTCAAAACAAATAAAAATAACTCCCAAAGACAAAACCTGAAGTACTATCCTTGTTCGTTTTTAATATTTACATCCTCCCTCATTGGTGAGCATCTTTAACTCACACCTTCACATTGGTTCAGAATAATCACATTATTGAGTGCATTCCTGCCCCAATGCTCCAATGGTGGCTGGCATCTGCTGTTTTCCTTTGTGTTAGATTTCTACATATAGTTTGGATCCTGGTCTGAAGGTTGATGTGGAATCTAAGGTTTTTGGTTTTTCTGTCATTTCAAGGTCTGATGAACTCCTGCCCAGCACTTGAACCATAGGGCAGAAGTAAGACATTATAACAGTCAGAGACTCTTTCCCCAGCAGGATGCTTGATGACACCATAGGTCTAACCATCAGGGCTCTCTGCCTTCTTCAGGAGCCATATCTGTCCCCAATGTCCCAATAGCCAATAAGCCTGTATCTCTAGGCAGGACTTTCTTTTTCATTCTCCAATATTTTATTCTGTTCTGAATTCAAGTACAGAATCTAGTAAATTTCTCATTAGACAAGTTGAGTCTTTGGTGTCTCACAAGTGCTCATTTCAGGGTGGCCACTACAGATTTCCGGGTGGCCACTGCAGACTTCCGAGTATTGAGTCTGTGAGGCCTGTGGGTTTTGTCTCTGTCATTACTCTGTATTTCTGTTCAATGGGGCATTTCCTAGTCTATCTCCATATTAGACACTTCCTCCCAACATCTGATACATTGAAGCAGTCATGGGTTGAGACAAAGCCTGGGTTTATCATGTTACTTCCAGTTCAGATTTAACATTAGTTTTGGTAAACTTACAGTCACATGCTTTCTGAGGTTCTGAAATGGGAAGAAACCTTGTTACATTTCTGCAGCCCTTGTTTACTTTTTATTTTTTTTAAAACCAGAAAAGACTTTGAAACTCTAACAATGAAATCATTTAAAGCAAATAGCAAGTTTTCCCTGAATGTAGAACATCTTTGTTGACTGGAGGGAGATATATTTTTGCGTATGTCACAAACAGCTCCATCAGATGGAAGATAAATCTAGGCTCTCTCTGAAACCAAGAAGTTTTTAGTACCACAGGCAGCCGTTTTCTTGCGTATTTACTATGTGAGACTCTCACAGGCACATCTTGCTTCAAACTTGCAATCTTCCAGCCACACCCTCCTCTGTGTTGGGGTTACAGGTAAACACCACGACATCCAGCTCTTTACCATTTTATCTTTTACTTTCTAAGGTTTAGGATGAATTCCTGTTGATGCCAAACAGATTGCTAACATACCAAGTCTCTTTGAGGAAGGATTCCATAGCAACTGAGGGATAGGTTAAATCACATAACCTATTTTCTTTTTGTATCCTGAATTGCTTTCATAAGATATATGGATAAATTCTTTAATTTGAGTGCTAGCTTATGCATTATACTTTCTGATTTTTCTCAAAAGGGCTTGCTGAGGGCTTGACAAATGCTAAGTTGATTTACAAAACACATTTGGCACAATTGCAGCATTTTAATCAAGACGAATTTCAAGGCCGACAAACGGCATGTTGACGCTCTTGTTTTCTACCTAATGGAAATATTTAATTTCCAGAATGAACCAGCAGTCACCCTGGCTTTGCTTAATTCCAGCCTTGCCCTGTAACAAAGCATTCTCAAGGCCAGCACAGTGGCTTCTGAGTCCCAGAGCAAGGCTGGACACTGTGGCTTTTTAGCTTGAGGTGCTAACCGATTTGTTTTTCTTTACTGGGCACAGGGACTCTTTATTAAAACCCAGAAGCATCAAAGTGCTTCCCTCCATCACTTACAGAGGAGAATAACTCCCCAAATTGTAAAAAGAATTAAATTTTTATGACATTGTAGTGAAAGTGTTTCTGTCTGTAGGTCACCAGCATGCCCAATAAAAGTTGAGAGAGCAGTTGCTGGCAATTTCCCTGATTCAATTCTTCTTTAAATTAATCTGCCTTGCTGATGGTGGAGAAAGAGATGCACCTTTTAATATTTGTGTCCCAAAGAAGACATTTCTGGATACCTCATTCTTTTCTATTAAATTGGAAAACAGTCAGTGTTTTAGTTTCCTTTCTTGATGCTATGATAAAGCATACTGACAAAAAGCAGCTGAGGGAGGAAGGTTTATTTAGATTACAGTGTCAGGGCACTGTAATCCAGCAACGGCATCTGTAACAGGTCCTGGAAGTAGCTAATTACACCACATCTGTCATAAGGAACAAAGAGAAATGAGTACTTGCAGGCATGCTTGCTTGCTTTCTGTCTCTTCTTTTCCACATTGGTCAGGGCCCTCTTGATAGGAACTGGAACCGCCCATAGTGGGCTGGCTGGGTTTTTCCACGGCAATTTAACCTTGAGATGTTTCCTCACAGACATGCCCTCAGGCTAACCTGATCTAGGCAAGCAATTATTTTGTTACTCTCCAGGTGATTCTAGATTGCATCAAGTTGACAAGGAAAACTAAGCATCATAATCATCAAAAAAAAAAAAAAAAAAAGAAGTTATTAAGCTGACTCATCAGAAAAATGTGGATCTTCATATTCTCACTAAAAATGAGACCCTTTTTTGGGGTGGTGATACTGAGACTGTCCTGCTAGACCACTCTATCATATCAGTGAGAAGAGCTGTGATTGCTTGCCACAGCCTCCCCCTTCCCTTCTCCTAGGTTGGTGGAAGCCCTCGCTTCCTAATCTAATAGAACACAACGTCCTTTGCACTTCCAGCCCTGCCCTGTCTGTGTATCTCAACTGGAGTCTTTATAGTTAAGTTGCCAGTTGTCTTATCTTCTAGTTCATTCCTCCCACTGTACACTTACTTCATGTTGTATGAATTTTAAGCTTAAAAAGACTCCAGTGACACAGTCAAAGATTGATTCATCCATCCTTCCTCCCTTCCTCCCTCCCTTCCTTCCTTTTCAGTTTTTCTTTCTTTCCCTACCCCCTTCCTTTCTATTTTTACTTCAATGGAGATCTAGGAAACTGAGCACCAGATTTTTGTTACCAAACACCCAAAAGATTTTGCCTCTCCCCCCCCCCTCTCTCTGTGTACCATAATAAACCCATTATGTCTGTTACTTCATAAGGAGTCAGTAGCATACAATGTATTTTTATGGATCAGGGGTGTAAAGTGATAATCTATAGTATAGCTCTAATGAAAAAAAGGTTTTTCACATTGAGAAAATAATTTTAAGTGAATAAGCTCTCAATTTTATATAAAAAAAAAGTTTTCAGGTAATAAGGAACCCAGCTGGCCCCTCTGCTGGCTGTCTATGGGGTCAGCCACTCCTTTGTTTTGATAGTTGATTAGCTTCAGATACCAACTTGACATTCTCTAGAATGACCTGTGAACAGGGTGTCAATTAAAGACAATTGTCTAGATCAGGCTGGCCCGTGAGCATGTCTGTGGGGATTGTCTTGGTTATGTTAACCATGGCGGAAAGACTCAGCCTAAAAGTGGATGGCTCCACTCCCTGGGTTTGGGTCCTGATTTGTGTAAGAGTGGAGAGAGTGAGTTGGACAGGAAGCATGCATGCCTCCCTTCTCTTTCTGCTCATGACTGTAGATGTGACTTAGATGTGACTAGCTGCTTCAAGTTCCTCTCTTTCCTTTTCCACAGCAATGACCGTGATTTGGAATTGTCAACCAAACAGATCCCTTCTCCCCTAAATTGTTTCTGTCAGGATATTTTGTCATAGTGAAAGACATGAAACTAGAACAGTTTTAATAAGAGCAACCACCTCTTTTTGTCCAGGCAGGCTTGGATTGTCTCAGGAGGGCATGGTTCCTTTTACTTAAACACTTGACAAATACTGGCAGCCATCCTTCCAGTGGAACAGGCTCCAGCCATCAAGACCCACAGCTACACTTTGAAGGAGGTTGAGGGAAATATTGGCCTTGTTCTTCTAAGACTGGACATCAGAAGCTGAGCCAGAGAGGCAGCCATGCGCTCCCCAAATGAGACAGTACAGCAGAGCGAGTGCTCCAGATGCACCTAAAATCTGTTGACAGCAACTGTGCATGTTAGAAAGGATGATGACAAAGATGCAGCCCAGTGAAAAGAACAGGAGATATTGTCTGTCTGTGTGTGTGTGTGTATGTGTGTGTGTGTGTGTGTGTGTGTGTGTGTGTCTGTCTGTCTATGTGTCTGTCTGTCTGAGGGTTTAACTGCTATGAACAGACATCATGACCAAGGCAAGTTTTATAAAGAACAACATTTCATTGGGACTGGCTTACAGGTTCAGAGGTTCAGTCCATTAACATCAAGGTGAAAACATGGCAGTATCCAGGCAGGCATGGTGCAGGAGTTCTACATCTTTATCTGAAGGCTGCTAGCAGAATACTGACTTCCAGGCAGCTAGGATGAGGGTCTCAAAGCCCACACCCACAGTGATGTATCTACTCCCACAAGGCCACACCTACTTCAACCAGGCCACACCTTCTAATAGTGCCACTCCCTAGGCCAAGCATATACAAATCATCACTCTACCTGTCCGTCCATCCATCCATCTATCCATCCATCCATCCATCCATCCATCCATCCATCCATCCATAGATAAACCCATATATAGATTCTGGTCAACCATGAGTAGCCTCTTCAGGAAATGCTATTGGGACTGGGAAATCAGATATCCACATGTCTTAATCAGGGTTTCTATTCCTGCATAAACATCATGACCAAGAAGCAAGTTGGAGAGGAAAGGGTTTATTCCACTTACACTTCCACACTGCTGTTTATCACTAAAGGAAGTCAGAACTGAAACTCAAGCAGGTCAGGAAGCAGGAGCAGATGCAGAGGCCATGGAGGGATGTTTCATATTGGCTTGATTGCTCTGCCTTGCTCAGCTTGCTTTCTTATAGAACCCAAGACTACCAGCCCAGGGATGGCACCACCCACAAAGGGCCCTACCCCCTTGAACACTAATTGAGAAACTGTATTACAACTGGATCTCATGGAGGCATTTCCTTAACTGAAGCTTCTTTCTCTGTGATAACTCCAGCCTGTGTCAAGTTGACACAAAACCACCCAGTACACCACATATGAGAGAATGAGCCTAGGTTCTTATTTTATATCATACACAGAAATTGACCTCCAAATAGATGAAAGACTTAAATGTAAAAATACTCCTCAAAGAAATCACAGGATAAAGTCTGCAAAGATTGTTAAAATACACCCCTCTACCCCCCATTCCCCCCCAAAATATCACAGGCAAATCCTCTGGGATACTAAGGTGGGAACACACAAAACTAATATGTTTCTGCACAGGAAAGGAAACAACCAATAAATAAAAAGTCAGCCTACGGGATGAGAGGTAACATGTTCAAACCACATAGTTGACGAGGGGTTAATATCCGCAGCACGAGGAGCTCATACAACTCAATAGCAGTCCCCCAACAATGCAATTAAGAACATGCTGAACAGACACGTCTCTCTATAAGTTATGCAAACTGCCAAGGAATAGATCTAAAGGTTTTCAGCATTATTCACGATCAGTGAAATGCAAGCCCAAATCACAGCCATTATCACTTCTTACCTGTGAGCTCATAATGAGACGTGAAGAATACCTGCTAGTGAGGATGTGGAGAGAAGAGAACTTGTGTATACTGTTGATGGGTGTATTTGTTGTTTTTATATTGCTGTGATAAAATACCATGATCAAGGCAGCCTATTTGGGTGTGAGATACCTGGGGGATGAGAGTCCATCATGGAGGGAGACGCATCAGCCAGAGGCTGGCATAGCAGCAGGAACAGGAAGCTGAAAGCTCACATCTTCAAAAGCAAGCATGAAGCAGATAGTGAACAGCAGGTAGGGTGAGACTATAAGTTCCCAGAGCCCACCCTCAGTGACACACTTCCTTCAGCAAGGCTCTACTATCTAAAATGCTCTAAAAAGAGTCCAATGTGTTCAAATGCCTGAGATTATGGGGGGGGGGCATTTCTCATTCAAACCACCACAATGGATACAATTGGAGCACCATTAAAAAGTTAAAGAGCTACCTGATGGTCTAGGAATTCTATTTCTTAGTATTCATACAATGGAATTGAAATATCCATGCTGAAGAGACATTTGTATATAAGCATGTATGTATATGCATGCATGCATGCATGTATGTATGTATGTATGTATACATGTACAGACATATTCACAGCACCATCATTGTAAAGAGCCTCTATAATCATGGATAGATGAATAATCAAAGAAATTACAGTTTATACATATACAGAGTATTACTCAGCCCTAAAAAGAAAAAAAAAATCTTGTTACTAATAGCAACATGGGCAGCCAGGGATGCAGTACTTTAAATTAAATAAGGTAGACACAGAAAGACAAATATTGCAAGATTTTACCTCTATGTGCATTTTAAAATCGTCAGAGGACAGAATAGTGGTTGTCAGGGGCTGGGGAGAGACAAAAGGGGTGGTGATGTTTAAGGTCGAGATTTAGCTTAATCAATTGCCTTCTGTAATGTATGATGCATATTTTAAAAATGCTATAAATGTTCTTTGCAATGGTTGCATAGTGTTCCCTACCACAAACTCACGGAAGACTCTGAATTTACTCTCTCTCTCTCTCTCTCTCTCTCTCTCTCTCTCTCTCTCTCTCTCGGTACTAGGAACAGCAGTTAAATGAGCAGCCCTTTATCTACACAGAGGCAGCTATTCTTTCCCAGCAGGCCCTTTGCAGTGGAGTCTTCTTCCTAGATAGATTTGACTCCTTCTATGCTTCTGTCTCATCTGTGTTCAGTTTGGTTGTAACAAGGAAATTCTGGTTTGTTTCCCTAGCATGGGGCAGAACAGGAAAGGACAGATGCATCCGGCTTGGATGCAGATTGGGTTGGAGACATGGCTCAGTGAACGAAGTGCTTGCCACTTAAGCATGAGGATCTCAGTTCAAATCCCAAGAACCCACATAAAGGTAGGCAGGGGAGGCGCATCTGTGAGATGGGTGGTAGGGAGGGGAGAATGAATCCCTTAAAGCCTGACAAGGAGATGGGGAGAACAAGAGACCCTGTCTCAAACAGTGTGGTAGGCAAGGACCAAGAGCTAAAGCTGTCTTCTGAGCTCTACATGTGTGCTATGGCATGTGCCTGCTAGCATACATGTATACATACATACACATACACATGCACACACACATGCATACATGCACACACACATGGACACACCCACAC
>JADRCD010233541.1:0-15545 GCA_019843815.1 Montemys delectorum | reverse complement strand
TATAGTCCTGGCTGTCCTGGAACTCACTCTGTAGACCAGGCTGACCTCAAACTCAGAAATCCACCTGCCTCTGCCTTCCAAGTGCTGAGATTAAAGGCGTGCACCACCACCGCCCGGCTCCATCCATTTTCTTGAAGACAATTTTCTGTCTTTCTGTGAAGCCCATTGGTTTTTGCTACCCAAGACACTTCTGGGCAGTGCTTCTGGGGGCCACTTTCCCTTTACTCCTACATTTTGGTTCTGTCTGCCTCCCCAACTCCCATCAAGGCAATTCTCCCTTTCCTACTTCTGCTTCTTTGCATATGGAACTCTGAATCCTGCTCCATCTCTCTTTGCCCAACCATTGGCTGTATGACAATGCTTTGTTGCCAATCAAATGCTACTGGGGACAGACTTCCTTTAGCCTACATGCAGGACACTGCAAACAGGCTTTTTGAGTAATATAATTAGTAAGAGATCACCAGCCACTACAGATATTGTCCTTAGCAATGGGCCCTTGCTATCAATTTGTGGAGAGCAACCTCTTTTCTTGGCAACATCAGAGAAACTTCCTTCTGTAGGAGGTAGGAACAAATACAGAAACCCACAATGAGACATTATGCAGAACACAAAGGTCTAAATAAGATGTTTCCATCAAAACCCTTCCCTCAGAGTTCAGGGACACCTGGGGAAGAGGAGATAGAAGTATTGTGGGAGCCAGAGGAGATAGAAGACACCATGAGAACAAAATTCTTTGAAATACCTGAATAAATTTCATATGAACTCATAGAGAATGAAGCAGTGAGCATAGAAGCTATACTGGCCAGCACAATATCTTCTGCATATGTATTATAACTTCCAGTGTACTATATTTCTGGGACTCCTAATGTGTGTATGTGGAGTAATATGTTGCTTACTCTTGTGTCTTCTCTTGGGACTCTTTTACTTCTGTAGTTTTGACTTGTCTAACTTTGATATGATGGGCTTTGTTCCATATTATTGTTTTCTTTATTTTGTTAAGTGGCAGTACCCACTGTTTTAAAAAATAAATTTAAAAAGAAAGAGAGATTAAGCTATCATTAATAATAGCACCTTTAGGATGTAGGTATCTCCTAATAACTCCTCAAGTTAGGAACCAAACGTCCATTTAAAATAAATCTATTCTTAGGGGATATTTTAAGTCCAATCCATAACATCAACTTTTCTTTATGTTTGTCCCATATCATATAACAAATTCTCTCTCACTAAAAGAAAATCATTACTTTAAAAAAGACTTCTTTATTTGTATTTTATGTGAATGAACATTTTCCTATATGTATGTATGTGTACTTCTGTGCACTCTTATGGGCTATCATTAAAAAAAAACTTTCTTTGGGTTTTGTTCCTTGCATTCTAAGAAACTGGTCAGATAATAAAAGCTTAATATCATCAATAAAAAATAAATAAAACATTAACTATATACAGCAGGGAAAAACCAATGTGATGGTGAATTATACAGATAAGTATTTCAATACTGAATCATATGTATATGATAACATTTTATTCAAAATATAGTATCTTTCTATGTATTTCTAGATCATTTTTTTCCTTATTTCATATTGTTAAGTGAAAGTGGAGTATAGTTTTATTTGAGTAGCAAAATAATTTTGATGTGCTATCAAATTTATAACCATTGTGAATATATTTGCTATGTGAGCACATGCATGTGAATTGATTTTCACTGCTATTCAAATAGTTGAAAATCAACTATAACCTTACAAAATTTAAATGACAAAACACTTAAAATTTTTATACTTTCCTCATTCCTCATTGTTATTTCTCTAGCTCCTGCTACATAACAATGGGGTGTATCATAGTAGTTACCCTATCTCTGTAGTTTTAGATTTTTTTTTCAACTTTAAATTTAATAGAGGTTTTTAAATGCTTTAAACACCCTTCTGGCTCACCACACACCACAGGTGGTAGAAAAGAACCATTGTTAGGACAGGGGGAAGTGGGTCTGTTTAGAAATTGTTCTTTAGAGCAAATCCCATATGCATTGTTAGGAAACCAGCAGTTCCGTTCACAGGAGTCAGCAGTGGCAGTTGGACCCATTCTCAAATACTATGAGAATACTCTAGCAGTCCAGTTCAGTAGTGTCCAGACAGCAAACATGAATCAGCAGTGGTGATGTGACCCAGCAGAAACAGCAAAACCTCAGCCAAATTGGCACAAGTCAACAGGACTGACCAAGACAACCAGGCAAAGTTTTCTGCCCAGCCTCTCTTAGCGAATCAAAGACCAGCCAAGACAGAAGACATTGTTGCAGAGCTAGCTAACTCTACAAGCAAGCTCCCTTCAGTGTCTGTTGAGTCCTACTTATCCAAACATCATGTGTCCTCCATGTGCCACCACGTGTCTTGTCTCCTCATGTGAGTCTGTCTTAGCAAAACCTGACCTGAGTCTTTATCAGCTGACATCGCTCTGCCAATCGGCCTGATATAGTCTGTCAAATGTCTGCTTCAGCAAAACAAACTTTTACCTGTGTCTGCTTCAGGAAATCACTCCTTCACATGTCTACCCCAGCAAAATGCCATCTGACACAACTGACTTTCGAAAGAAATCGTTAAGTTTCTACTTCATATCTCAGTTTAAAATTAATTCATTTATGCTTATTGTCTTATTAAATAGGAGAATGGCCATCTTTCCTTTCCCAGAGCCCAAAGATCTAACATGTTCAGACAACTCCATTTATGTTTGAAAACCCAATACCTTATAACATAGTCCTTTATTACTGCTGTCAGCTTATCAGCAATTATTATTAGTGAAATGTGTTTCCCAAAGGGTCATATGACATGTTAAATTAAAACTAAAGAAGTTCATTAAAATAAACTAAACAAACAAATACCAGAGAAAAGACTAAAGGTTCAGAAATAATAGTAATTATCCATTCAGCTTGGAATAGAGTTAAAATATCTATACATCACACACCATCACTGCTCGAAAGTCTTCACATGTTTAAAACCGGGCTGGTGAGATGGCTCAGCGGGTAAGAGCACTGACTGCTCTTCTGAAGGTCCTGAGTTCAATTCCCAGCAACCACAGAGTGCCTCACAACCACCTGTAATGAGATCTGACACCCTCTTCTGGTGTGTCTGAAGACAGCTACAGTGTACTTATTTATAATAAATAAATCTTTGGGCCTGAGTGATCGGGGTTGACTGGAGCCAACAGGGTTGACTGGAGTGAGCAGAGGTCTTAAAATTCAATTCCCAACAATTAGATGATGATTCACAACTATCTGTACAGCTACAGTGTGTACTCATACATAAAATAAATAAATCTAACAAATTGTTTAAAACCAACACATATAGTTCAAAATAAATTATAAAGAAAAATTTCAAGAAAATAGAAAAGAGCTGCAAAAAAAATCGAAACTAAGGAAAACAGAAAGCAAATATTACAAATAAATAGAGAAAATAATACAAATGGAAACCTTTGTTTTAAAATACTGATAAAAAATAATAAATCCTGTACTAGCAACGTAGGTAGATGGATAAAGGCACTTTGTGCCAAGCTTAATGAGACACACATGCTAGGTGAGAACTGACTCCTCCAAGTTGTCTTTTGACCACACACACACATACACACACACACGCACACACAGAATCTGTGGTCCCATGTCTGCCTTTCTTCTGGGGTTATCCAATCATGGTCAGTACACCAGCTCAGGAAGGACAGCGCAAAATCCTGAACTGGGGTCTGCAGTCCTCACCTCCCTTCAGGGAGACAGAGTAGCACTCTATGCCAGGCTGAAAGGGGGAGAGTGGATCTGGAATAAACACAGTCCTGCTCTGGTTGTGACCAAGTACTGTGAGTGCCAGAGGGGCAGCAGAAGAGAAGAGACCTTCTTCTGGAGTCTTAGTGCTGAGGCTCATTTAGACAAAGGCCTTCCCCTTGGTAATGCTTAATGCACTAGCTCTCCAAGACCATCTCAGCTTGTTCTTATTTCTTATTTATTTACATCCCAAATACTGCCTCCTCCTGGTCACCCCCTCACAGAGTCCCTCTCCCACTCCCCTCCATTTTTCCTCTGAGAGAGTGGGGGCCCCCTGAGTATCCTCCACCCTGGTATATCAAATCGCTGCAGAATTAGGCATATCCTCTCCCACTAGGCCAGACTAGGCGGCGCTGTTAGGGAATGGATTCTGCCGTCCAGCTACAGCTTTAGAGACAACCCTTGCTCCAGTTTTGGGGGGACCCATATGGAAACTGAGCTGCACATCTGTTCATCTGTTATATATGTGATGGGGGCCCCAGTTCAGCCATGTCTGCTCTCTGGTTGGTGAGTCATTCTCTGAGAGCTCTCAGGGTTCCAGATTAATTGACTCCGTTGTTTGTATTTCATTATTAGGGATAGATTTGAACACATATGCTTTATTTGGCATGAACCAGTTATTGAGAAGTGTGTGAGAATATCTAAGAAAGGAAGGTCACTGGCTGAAGGCTAAGACTATTGAAACGTCTCATTAGCAGAAAGAGACACTCCAGGTGCTGTGTTATGTGAGACTGAGGGTCATGGTCACATGCTCCAGAGGCATGGAGGCAGAGAAGGAACACTTGCTGTCCTGCTATCTCAAATCTTTGTGATTTCCAGAGCTTAAGCAGACTCCACTTCACCAGTTCCATGCCCATCTTGTAGCACAGCCCACATGCCCTACAACACCTCGTAAATAAAGAAAATGTAGTACATTTTGAAAAATCATTATATGTCTAGCCAGAGTACTTAATAGAAAAAGAGTATTACCTGTATAACAAGTAAAGTTGGCCCACTTATTCACTGCAGTCTTGGGAAAACAGACAGTCTATAGATAAATACTCAAACAATTCATTGATTTCATATTTCATAACCCAGAAGAAATGAATTAATTTCTTTAAATGCTTAATTTGTTAAAACCCAATAAAAAAAATAGTATGAGTAAGGCCTCACCTACTTAAGCTCTATTTAATGTATATTTAATAACCTCATTAAAGAGAAAGCATCAGGCTGAATTTCACTGTTGAATTATCCCGAAGATTTTCATTAAAAGACAAAAGTCCTCAATAATCTTTTCCAGTAAAGAAAAGTTAAGGAAACCCAGAAGAACACATTTCCTCAGATCATCCCTCTTCTAAAACCAAAACCAGATAAGGAATTAGAGGAGAAGACAGATAATATTTCTACAAGTTACTTAAATGCTTAAGGCTAAAGGTTCAATCATTGCCATCAAAAAAGGAAAACTAAAATTATTAGCAATTTTTATCTAATTGTGTAAAAAAAGTCATATGCCATGACCAAAGATGATTTATTCCTGTTTTGTAAGACTACATCAACAATTCTTCATGATTGATTGATAGACTCAAGATATAAACAAGCTAAATTTTAAAATATCACTTGATCATATCAACAGATTTAGAAAATGTGTTTAATAAAATTAACATGCTTTCTTGTTAAAAATGGTTTATGATTAGGGATGGAAGTGTTGCTCATTGGCGCTCATTGGCGCTCATTGATGCTGATTGCCCTTATCTCGCCAGTTGAAGATCGCTGAATTCAGATTCCTGGAATCAGAAAGAAAAACAATAACTTTTTGTTGTTGTTGTTGTTTTTTGGGTTTTTTTTGGTTTTTTGTTTTTTGTTTTAGAAATAACAACTTCCTCAACTTCATAAACATCACTTGCAAATCCTGCAAAAAAAAAATCAAAATTAAACATGAAAAAGACAAATATTTGGTATTTTCCTCTTAAGTTGGCACAAGTCAAAATGTAGCAATGGCATTCTCATTTAATATGCCAGAAATCTCAGATGCACAAGTCCACAACAGGAAACAGAGGGATGCAAATTCAAAATGAATTAATAAAGACCTCTTCATAGATGTTTAAACAACAGAAAAGGAACACAGTAACACACTTGGAGCCAATAAGACTTGCAAAGTTATAGGATATGGTGTAACAGACAAAAGGCTGATACAGAAAAAGTTAATTCAAAGGGTCTGGGGTGCTGGGTCTTGCTTTCCAGACTGAGGCATTCTCATTAGGACCTGACACTTGACTGTCTCCTGGGAGACAAGTGCTGAACTCCTGGAATATTGTCCTTGATAAGGTCCTTTTCAGTACTAGGGATCTGGAGCTATGCTAAACACGTTTATTAGATAGTTTATGCTAAAATATATTCATAGTACATATCAATATGTTTTTGAGGCCTTGAACTCCTTCCTTGATACCAAATCAACTACATAACTTGTGCTTCCAAGTATGATTTATGATGAGCACATTTTTGGTCAGGGAATAGACATTTTGCTAAAGCTTGCCATACAGGAGCTGCATGCCTATATGACTCATATCAAAGTCACTGGATACCATGGGTTTGATATCCTTCCTGAATCACAAATATGGTCACACATCACACGGTGCTGCTCAGAAAATTAAGTCCATCTGTGAGATGCCATTAAGGGAACACATATGGAAGGTGGTACCAGGTCCTCCAAGGATCATGCCATATGTGTGTCTTTCCTTTGCTAATTTTATTCTGTATTGTTTTGCTGTCATGAGCTATCATCATGATACTAATAGCTTTTCTGAGCCTTGAGAATACTCATAATTAATTATATTTGAAAGTATTGGGAACTCTCCATCCAGTCAACAGGGATCTATTGGAATAGGAAATTGAAAGTGTGAATCAAGTACAATCCAATACAGCAGAGTAATCCATCCATATTTACAAGCCTGTGCTATAGTTTAAAGAAGAAAGCAAAATACAAAAGCCTCATGTACAGACACATGAGACATAGTGGAAAAATATGATATTGAAAGACAAGACATCTAGAACAAGGGAACATCTGTTACATTGATCCCACTGCTTCTGGAAATAATCTGTCAAACAGGTAGTCAACAGAATTTTTGCAAATATTAGTTTTGTGTGTGTTGATTCTTATTTTATGAAATTAAAATGCAGTTGCAGCATTTCCCCTTCCCTCACTCTGTCCCCTCCTTTAATGATCCCCTTCCTCTCTTTTAAATGCATAGCTTCTATTTTCTCATTATTATGACTGGTTTTAACAAAAGACAAAACAAACCAATAGAAAAAATAACTTTTCAAAGACAGTGCTGGGATTATGAGACATACTGTGAGGGAATTCATTGAGATGAGTAATGTTTACATTATATACAGATGTATACCACACACATGCACATGCACATACACACACACATATATGTATATACATATACAGTGGAATATAGACCAAATATAAAATGTAAAAAACTGGCAATATTTTTGGTGAAAAATCCAGGATATATTGAGTCTTGTGATGCTTCTCACATACTTATAAAAGCCTGATTATTGGAAGCAACTGAAATGCAGTGCTTTATTAAAACTAACACAACTAACACCTTACCCAAACACAATGAAGTAAATGAATCTACAAGATGCAAAGTAGAAAGAAATTTCAACAAAACAAGGAGATGAACGTCTAACATCTGTAAAAAAAAAAAAAAATTCTGTAAAAATCAACTATAAGTATCAATTCACTGTTTGAAGGTTTCCATCTTAAAATGGGAACCATTACAAAGGACCTGGCTACCTCCCCAAATAAGATAAAAACATAGGAAGAAATCCAGTGAAATGATGAACATCCCCATGGGTATTAAAGCACTGACATTCACACAGGAGGGAAGTATTCCTCCAAAATCGTCTAGAGCATTTGGCAATAATTTGGTTGCTTGTGGTGGGAAGCTGAATTTCCTTTCTTCTTGTGGCAAAGAGCGGAGTTGCAACCCTGGCAGTTAAGTGTATGAATTCAAACCATAGTTTCTTGTTGTCTTTATCATGAAGTCCATCAATCATGCACTAAGACAGTGACTCGGTTATAGTAAAGACTCATGAATAAACACCAATGTACAAGCAACTAGAAAACCTTGAGTAGAAAAATAGACAAACTAATGTTGATGCCCTTACAAGTGGCCCTTCATTAAGGAAATGAAGTATTAAACAAGCCTGAACAAGGCATGAAAGACCCTTAGGCTAAGTGCTCCTGTTAACTCATACATTCCAGTTTACAAACAACTGTCTCCTATCCAATTCACAATGGAATCAGAACTGCTTTGTGGACAGCAGTTAAGTGCCAAGACTGAGATCTTACATCTTTTTGGTTTCTGTATGGGTTGTAAAGTCCATTGTGGTGGAGTATTGGGTGTCAGTCAGGCAGAGACATTTAACCTCTACAGTCCTGGAAGAACAAGAAAAGCGCTGTTATGTATGTGGAAAGGAAAGTGAAATTCCTCCTGAATAACTGAATAAAATCTTAATTGTACTTTGCATAGCTATCATGAAAACTATCAAGATAAATTGGTAAAACTTGAGGATTAAAAAAAAAAACAAAAAATAAATAAAAAACTTGAGGATCACTTAGTCCCACTAATCTGACTTGATACATAAACCACAAAACTTAATACCTCAAACAAATATCTTCATTCTTCCTTGAGCTATCCACAAATTTTATAGCCTGTGCAAAAAATTGATAATGGAGTTGGGATTCCCCAGATAAAATAAGAATGTCAGGTTAAATATTTCGGATAGTAATAATTTCAGTGTATTTTTCAAAAATCATCATGAATACCCTGTGATACGTATCAACAATTGATTTGACAAGTCTAATAATAGACAAATCAACAGGCAGTTATGTGAATGAATGATAAATCTGTATACAAATTTAATCATGAATCTTGTGCTTTATTAGATAAACCTGGTCATCTGGCTATAGAGGTGAAACTGCTACTATGATTATATTCTAGTGGTATAGACAGAGGTACAAAAAGTCCACCTTCTAAGAATTCTGGGCAAGATGACCCATCCTTGTATATCATTTGTCAGATAAAGAAATTAACTGTGGCACCTGTTTTAAGTACTAATTACAATAATAACTTTGGCTTCACACGATTGAACCCTAAGTGTTGATAAGACACCCAAGGGGTGCTGTACAGTGAAGTTAGGGGAAAAGTGTTTGCATTTCATGATAAAGTTTTAGAATACTGGAGTCTGTTTCTGCCCCATTTGTCAATACAACTGAACAGAAAGACTATCCATAGGTGCAAACAAAATTCCTGTAGAGCACCAGTATTACTGAGGTTGCCATCACAGGACAATGGCAGCTAATAATTAGTGTAAGTCAAATCATCAACTTGATAAACAAATGCACAAAAGTGTAACCGGTAGTGGAATATTTTCTCTAATGTTTCTGTGGATGAGCATTGACAATTAATTCTGTTAATAGTAATACCATGCTTAGAAAATAGAATATACAATCAATATATTAAATAGGATAAATATAAATATATTTAAAATATAGAATACAGTTACATCTCAGACCATTTTTCATAAAATATATAATGTATTTTAATATAGTTAGTATATAGAATATGTATGTATATGTATTTTCCAAATTATTTATGAAAAAGTAGGAATATAATTTTTTTGATATGGTACATACACAAATATATACAAGTGGTAAATAATTTCTATTACTAACGACAATCTACGTGATTTTGTTTCTAAATTCATAAACACAGTTCCCCAGAACAAGGGATATCTAAAGTAAGAATTAATTGCTTATATCCTAAAACAGCTTTTGATACAATTAAATATCATACAAATACAATATTTATTGAGGTAAAATAAAATTAAAAGAAGTTTTAATATACCATCAATATTCTTACCAAATATTTTTGCCACCATACAGATATTTGGAGGGAAACATTGGGCCATAGGGGGATAAGAGTAAGGCCAGTGTATTCATTAGAAATCCTACAGAACACTCTGGAATAATCTAAGCACAATAGCTGTACAGTAGCATGTTATAATCACAATAACGATGTACTCTGCATACTAAACCAGTCTCAAAACACTTCTCAGAATGCACATTGCATCTCCAAAATCATAAAAATATCCAGGCGATTGTTAAACCATACCTGATTGGCCATTTAAAAATGTCTTCCAGAATGATTTCATTTCCTACCTTCTCATTAAATAAGGTAACCTAAAATTTTTATTGAGGTTTCACTTTATTGAGATTATATCAATAAAGATCAGTATGACTTTCATTGGAATTTTCATTACTGAGAGCCTTCAAACAAGAGACATCAAATGCAATAAAGTAAATGCCAGCTTCGATATTTGGCCTAAGTTCACCATATTAAAATTTCTACAGCCTAACAGTTTTATCTTCAGTAATATATTGTAATGATTTCCTCTAGTGTTGCATCCTGCAAAGGTAGAGAGAAGCAAAACGTCTCTAAATTGTATTAGTGTAGCCCTAAACATCGCTGCAAGAACGTTCAACACATTGGTAACACAGCTTTATGGCACCAGCTAAGCTGAGAGGATGTGTATGCATATATCTTTATGGTGCTTTCACTACAGAGAATTAGATATGACTAGTTTGTGTAATGCTTAGTGAGGAGAGATTTCTTTCAGTTGGGGAAATTTGTTATTAAGAGTGATTCATCTCACAGGAAGGCATGGCTCCTGACTGTAGCTGGAGTCACATCTCAGAGAAAGCAATATTGAGCTTGGGAATGCACGAAGAATTCTGGGACCAATTTCAAAGTCACTTTATGGGGAAAGGGAGAAAAGAGGAGTCATTTATCAGAGCAGCAAATGTTTTCCCAGCCACACACCAAATACTCAGAGATGGGAACAGTCAGTGATGATTCTTGAACTGCTCTCAATTTTGTTTTATTATGGCTATAAAAAAATCTGTCCTTTCTGTTTTAAGTAAGAACTACAAGGGATGATGCTCAGGGCATCATACCCCTTCATGGCCATGGGGAAATTTTCTTCTGCGTATATGCTTTGTTTGTTTGTTTGTTTGTTTGTTATGGTAGCTAAAAATAAGAGAACTTTTGCTGTCAGTTCCATGTAAATCCTATTGGTTTCTTTCCTTCCTTCCTTCCTTCCTTCCTTCCTTCCTTCCTTCCTTCCTTCCTTCCTTACTTCCTTACTTCCTTACTTCCTTCCTTCTCTCAAAGCCTCTTGAAACTCTAAGATAATATCTTATCACAGGAAACTGACAAGCAAAGGATTTCTGTGGACTCTTCTGTATTTTGTATTTCCTTTATTAACTGAACCTTTTATTGTTATTCTGCCTTGACCTGGGATAGTATGCTCAGCTTATCAATATTGTGCACCTCCCAAGCATGTGTGATGCAATACTGGCTTCTTATGCAGCCCATAGGCTTCAAAGGAAAACACTTTCAATGCAAATCAATTTTACATGGATTTGAAATGATAAACAGAGTAGGTAATTCATAAAACATCTCAGTGGTATCTTTATATGCCAGGGTGAGACACTTGGCAAGTAAAATTTCCATACATAAGACTAATTTAATGTTTTAGTCTTGCACATGTATTTGTAAAACATAAGCTCAACTTAAAGTATTTTAAGAATATGATTTCAATGGAGACTTGGAGGCAGAAGAGGGAGAGGAGAGGTGATGAAATTATTTTATCTCAAAAAATAAGATTATTATTAATGTAGAATATGAGCCTAAAACTTGGGGGAATGCTCAATAGTTCAAGTATTATTCTTCCAGAGAATCTCAGTTTAGTATCTAGCATCCACATCAGGTGGTTTACAACGGCCTGTAATTCAGCTCTACATTATCTATACCCTATTCTGACCTCCCTCAAATACACACACACACACACACACACACACACACACACACACACACACCACTCACCATGAATAATTTAAGATGACTACAAAATAAAATATTGCAAATTAGAATCTGTTACTCCCTAAATATTTGAACCACAACAAAATTGACTAATTACATATCATGACTCACCACTGCAAAACCTGTCTTGTGAACATAACATGGCTGTCATACTCAGGAGTCATGGCAGCCTGGGACCAAGACAGTCAACACCCCAACAATGAACAGGGGGCAGCACACAAGGCCGCAGTCCTGGCTAATAGATATTGAGAGTTGATTGCTGCTGAAGAGAGACAATTTTCTCCAGGGATATGGCCCTCTCGCGCCCATGGCTGACTGTGTGGCCCTATGCCAATGTGTATATGAGTAGCAGTAACTGGACTCAGTGGATTAAAAACAAAAATATAAAGATGATACAAATCATGGAAGGGGATTGAAGGATCTGGAAGAAGTTGGGAGAAGTGGAGGCTGTATGTGATCAAAATTTGTTTTGTACACACATACACCATATATATGTATATGTATCATATATGTGTGGAATTCTCAAAGAACAAAGTTATGCTATTAAAAAACAAGAAGAGTGAATGTATTGTTTTTAATGCATCCATCCCAAGGATAATTCCTGAGCTTTTATACTGATGTCAGGTAGGGCTAAAAATGACTCAAAAAATAGCAGTGAACAGGAAAGACTTGCTATCACTATTGTTCATTCCTACCCAGGGAGTGATGACAGAGGTCCAAACCCTGGTGCCTTTGTTGGTGTCTATTCATCTCTTATCCTACCTGTCGTGTGATCTCTCATGATCCCCATCATGATCATGTGTGATCATGATCTCACATGAGCCTGAAGCTCTCTCAGTGTAGAATTGTCCTCACTAGATAAACTCATTACTTGCTTAGCCATATGATAAGTTGATAAGTTTATCCTCACCCTTTTCACGTACTGCTGGATGGTTCCCCAATTCTAGTTAATATGCCTTCTCTCCAGCATGACACTAGTATCACTTAGTGTCTCTTTATTTTTCTCCAAAGTATGTATTTATTGCTCATTTGCATACCCTTTATTCTAGCATCTGATCCTTACTTTTGTCTTCCTCTTGATAAATTTTGATAATCATGCCTAATCTTATTTCCTCTTCTATCCTAATATCCTCCCCTATAAGACTTCTCTTATTCTAAGATCATAAAGCCTTCCTCCTGATTCCATGTTAAAGTTTCCACCAATTTATCACTCATTTATATGACAACTATTTTTCTTTCTGTATGGTGTGAGGAATAAGGCAAAATTCATTTTTCCATTAGAATATGCAGCATTCTTTAATGGAGAAGAGTTATATTGCTCTTCAACTGAGTCTGTGTTAATGTGAATCTCTCTTGACTTTGTCCATTTACCTTGTGATTACCATTCTGTTGCTTTGTGAGTCTTATATTATGTTGTTATACAATATAGTCATTGTGTAGTATTCATATTCTTCAACACATTTGGCTGTTCATAATGCTTATGTATTCTTCACATATCTATACCTATATCTATCTATCTATCTATCTATCTATCTCTATATATATGTATATATATATATAAAATGAGTAAAATTGAGCCACTTAATTCACAAAATATTCTCCAACTCCAACTCATTAGGAATTTGAATTTTATTCTAAACACTGTTTATTAGACATGTATTTTGCTGTTTTTATTAATTTTTGATACTTCTATAAAGATATTTAATGATATACAATTATAAATGCTATAATTTAAATTTATTGTCTCTTTGTATGTAAAGTATAGACATAAATTAGTTTCTTTTTATTTTAAATTATCTTCAATTTGTTATTAACAATTAGCCTGATTTCTGAGTAGTAGCATTAAGACTGTATTCACTTCTTATTACAGCTTTACCTACAACTCTTTTGCCTTTCTCTACACAGTAGACCAATACAATGTAGAAATCATGAGCATGTACATTTAGATATCTGTTTTCTCCTTTTAATCATTTTTCTTTGCAGCCATGTTTTTCCTTGTCTAAGTAGATAGAACCCATGGCTTAGCAGAAGAGGGCTAGTAAATGTTCCTGAAGGGCTTTTTTTCAATTCTGTTACCTTTTTATTATGTAGACTGCCATTAATACACTGAGCATCCTCTGTCAAAAACAAAACCAGCTTGGTTCTTTACAAGGTAAGTAGTCTTTCTACACTTTTGGAAATATGAGCTGCAAGTCCAATTATCAGTTCTGTTTCTAATGAGGAATCTCTCTCCCCTTGATGTGTAGTCTGCCTTTTTGCTGTGTCTTCAGCTGGCCCTTTCTTTCCATGTCCTATCCCTAATGTCTCTTTCTCTTCCTGTAAAGACATCAGTCATACTGGATTACTGCCATCTTAATGGCCTCATTTTACTTAATTACCTTTTTTAGAGGCTTTAACTCCAAATATAGTTGCATGGGGAGTTAGGGCTTGGACATATGCTTGGAGGTGGATACATTTCAGTCCCTGACAGCATTTATATATTGTTAGGCCATACATGGAAAAACACACTGACGCTATGGGGAAACTTGCAGATGCTCTCTTTTATTGAATTAGGTCTTTTATGTCAGGCAATGGTTCCTTTCATCTCTGCCTGGATAACCTATCTAAATGTCCTCTATGTTTGGCTTTAGGAAAGCATTATCAACTTTTATCAGATTAATATTTTTACCTAATTTATTTTAATTCTTGTATTTGAACTTTACTGCGTTTTAACCATTTATCTCTTGAAAGTAGCTTGTAGTTTCCTTCTTAACTAGATTGGCTATGTTTTCATTTGAATTCTCTTATTTAACTTCACAGTCTTCCAATTATACAAGAAGTATTGATGAGTCAAATGCCAGCACTAAACCAGATATGTTGAAACTGGTAGAAGAGAAAGCAGAGAATATCCCTGAATGTATTGATTGGCATAGGAGACAGATTCATGGGCCAGTGGTACAGGCACTAAGATCAACAATTAACAAATGGGATCTCATGAAACTGAAAAGCTTCCATAAGTCAAAGGGCATTCAACAGAATAGAACAGTTGGGAAAAAATATTTTGATCAACTCTTATCTAACACAAGGCTAATTTTCAAAGTATATAAAGAACTACAGAAACTAGATATCAAGAAACCAAATAATCCCATTTAAAAATGTGGTACAGATCTAAACAGAGAATTCTCAATAGAGGAAACTCAAATAGCTGAGAAGCACTTAAAGAAATGTTCAACATCCTTAGCCATCAGGGAAATACAAATAAAAACTACTTTGAGATTCCATCTTACATTGTTAGAATGACTAAAATCAATAACACAAGTGACATCTTATTCTGACAAGGATATGGAGCAAGGGGAACACTCCTCCATTGCTACTGGAAGTGCCAACTTGTACAGTCACTGTGGAAATCAATATGGTGGTTCCTCAGAATATTGAAAATCAGTCTACCTCAAGACCCAGCTGTATCACCCATGGGCATATAACCAAAGGAAACGCTATCATACCATAAAGACACTTGCTCAGCTATGTTCTTAGCAGCTTTATTCCTAATAGACAGAATCTTGCAATGACCTAGATGTCCCTCAACTAAAGAAAGGATAAAGAAAATGTGGTGCATGTACACAACAGAGTATTATTCAGCTGTTAAAAACAGTGACATAATTTGTATGGTTCAGGAGTCTCAGGTCTCATGGAAATGGGAAGAGAGGTAGCAGGAAAATGGATGTCCTCCTGGGATCACAGGCAGGTCAGGTCAGAGGGGTAGAGGGAGCAAGACATGCATGGTATATACACATAAGTAGATATTAGCCATAAAATACTGGATAACAGTAGAC
>JADRCD010233540.1:24998-36592 GCA_019843815.1 Montemys delectorum | reverse complement strand
CCCCCCCCTCCCCCCAAGAATTTCCTCAATTTTTCTTTGCTCTCACACAAAAGCCTTCCTCCAGAAATGTAACTCTGTGGCTCACACGGAGACCCTGAGGGGCAGACTGCAGAAATGGGGGTGGGGGCTCAAGATTCCTTCTTAGAAACCCATATCCCTGGTTCTTTGCATTACCCCAGCCTTGGTGGGCAATGCAGAATCCGTTTTCCCCCCTCCTCTGCCTTTGCCCTCTTTGTAAAAGATTGCAAAGCCTGCGGCACTTTCCCCAGACAAAGCCAAGGTTACCTAGCTCAGTAAAGGCAAGAAGTCCTCTGCTTCCCCACCCAAGCACCAACAGGCCAAACCATTTCCTTCCCTTCTTAGATCGTAGGATGCGGGGTGCAAACCCTTGGACACAAACACGGTGTCTTGGGCTGCCTTAAAAATGATGCCTGGGTTCAAGGCAAAACTAAGGGCTACAAATCTGAGCCAAAGAAAAGCGGGCACAGGAGCCCTATTTACAAGCGGCTGGTCTCCTTTAGCTCTTTTGTTGTATTTCGGACTGATAAACCCGGCAAGCCTCTCTCCTCTGCCCGGGCGCCATCAGCTTGGGGCCAAGTCTGGCCGAAGCAGCGGGAGAGAAGCCGGGACCCTTTCAAGGCTGGGGTCTCCCTTCTAAAAGCCGGGTGGATCAGCACCTGCGGAGTTGGGCTCTGGGCTCCGCCTGCTCGGGCTCCGCTCTAGGAACCCGAGCGCTCCCTTTTCGAGGTTTTACCGGACTGCACGCCCCGCTGGGGTGGCAACTCTGTTCATACCGACCTTTGCTTTCCTTCTCCTGCACTTCGGGACTGGACACGGAGACCTCAGCCAGGCAGCTCCTGTCTTCTGGAAGACCGCCTTTGGCCTCGGGGCTCTCCACTTGGGAGACTTTAGTGGGCTCCTGGCCGCTCGCGGTTTCGTTCATCTTCTTTTCCATCTGCAGCTGGGCAGCCGAGAGCTGCGGCTTGGCCGCGCCACGAGGGTTGAGCTGGAGCATGACACTGGAGCTGCCTTCGGGGCTGTTATTGTACTCTTGGGTTTTCCCGGTGGCGTAGGTCTGACTCAGTCTAAAATATCCAGGGACGGGAACCTCGGGGTTCTCAACAGGACAAGACTCAGGGACCAGCCTCTGGTACGAAGGGACCTCGGCAGAAATGAGTTTGTTGCGCTTATCAGAATACATGCAGCAATTGGATTCTTCTTTAATGTTGGCGGTGAACGAGCAAGTGGGGACCTGCTGTGTAACAGGTTGCTCTATTCGACAAGATCTGTTCGGGTCTGTCCAACTGTCTACTTGAGGTATATAAGGATGTACATTCATACCCATATTTTGGTGGTTCACTTCTCTTTTGGCCAGAGACGGGAGCAGTCCACAGGTTTGCATTCCATAGGTCCCCATGTCTGCGCTAGGTGGTGGCATGTACATGCTGGCGCTGCTCGAATAAAAACTGTCACTCCTGCAGGCACTGATCAAGGAATCTACTAAAAAAGTATTAGCAGCAGGAGAGCTGTTGGGAAAGGACATTTTGGGGAGGAATTTGAAGAAGAGAGATTGTGTCCTTTGTAGGCTGACATCGCTAGGAAAACATTCCCGGTGTAATTGTGGATGCCTCTGCCGACCACATGACAACCAAGCCAATGAGATTTGAAAATGGCCTTGAGCCGCAGCCTCCTTGCAGGTCACGTGTTCCCCAGCCCGGCCGGCCGGCCGCGTAAGCACGGACAACAGCGACATCTACTAAGCGCCTGTGATAGTGCGCGTTGGAGACAACCGGCCCAGAGCTCTGCTGCCGGCCAGCCTGTCTCCCGGGGCTTGTTTGGCCGGCCTGCCTGCCCCACTCGAGTCCCCCACCCGGCCACCGGGCCCCGCCAACGGAAGGAAAGGCTTGATTCGAGGGGCCTCCGGGAGGACACGCGCACTGAGGGAAGTCAGAGCGCTGTGGCGCCTGCTCACAGAAGCGCTTTCCCTGAACACACCCAGGCAGAACGCGCCCAAGAGGGCCGGTTCCAAAGAAGGGATAGGGGCACGGGCTGGTTAATTTAGTACTGGGCAGCCAGGAAGGTGAGTCCGATTCGTCTAGTTCGGAACCATCCCTCCCTAGGGTTCTAAAGGCGGGGTAAAAATCTCCACCAAGGTGTCGGGAAACACTGGCGAATAGGGCCGTAAGGGTCGAGAGGCCACCATGCAGCTCGAATGGTGGTTCCAGCCTGTAGCTACCCTCTCCTTAGATCCTTCTGCCAGAACTAGGGGAGGGGTGGGGGTTCGGCACCCACGAGCTCCTGGGGCCTTGACTCTGAGAGTAGCCACACCCTGACCTTTGAGGGCCGGCTGCTGGGAGCTTCCTAGCTTGGAGATAATCCTTCTCCAGCCATTCCCTATCCGTAAAAGCGTGTCTCTGGCTTGCAGAGAGAGCTAAAGCCAGATTTCCTTCCCCTGATAACACAGGGCAAAGAGAAAGGAAGGGAAAAAGAAAATATATTTTCAAAAGAAAAGGGAAAACTCTGGCCCCCCCAGACTCCACAAGTTTTAGAAAACCGGGCCAGAAAAATAAATAAATAAAAAAGGGAGAAAGCAAAGCAAACGTGTCATTTAGATCTTCTGCAAAGAAAAATATGTTTTCCTTTTATGGATTTTGTAAAAGCATTGGTTTCTGACAAGTGCAAGGTACAAAGGGTTGTGGAATTTATTAATACATATTAAGAAGAATCAGGGCGATCAATAAAATTCTCATCTACATTCTTGGGCTACTTGGTAATTTTCTTGCTTCTGAAGGTTTTTAAAGAGTTATACCCGCTGTTGCCACAAACGGGAAGATATTTTATTAACAAATCAATCGAGACTTTGTAAAGGATAAGATTAATAGTTAAGATTTAGCATAATGGCGTTTGCTTTATGAATTATTGAAAATTATACTATTGATTTTTCCCCTTCACTACTAACCAAGAAGGTCAATTTTTGTTTTAACACAAATCGTCAAATATTAAAAGCTATACTTTTGTCAGAACTTAAATTTTATAGTTTTAGACAATCCCTAAAATTCTTTGACAAGGTTTTGTTTGGACAAGAAGGGGAGCAAGACGGGAGAGTCTTAGCCTTCCGTTTCCTCTGGTGAGGGAAAGTTTTATAAAGAGGATATGGTCTGGGGTTGTGGTCCAGCTCATTAAAGAACAACCACTGCCACAACCACCGTGGAAACTCAGAGTTTTATGAGAAACTTGAACAACTTCCTCCCTTCTTCTCTGGTTGCAGGCGGCGAGCCGCCTTGCGGAAGCCCGGGGCCTTAGGACAGCAGCAGGGAGCTTTAACCTTGATTTCCAAAGACTTGCCCTGGACCAAAGGCCCTGCCTGTGTGGGGGAGCCGTCCTTCGGCCTTCCGGGTCCCTTTCCCGGCAGTCAAGAAAGTAAAACGGACCCGGAAACTGTGACCGTGAACCAGCTCCCAGTCGAGAAGACATCTGTGTTCCCTTCTCCCATATTCGCCCAGGAATGGGCTGGCCTTGGATTTCAGGCCCAGAAACTGAACTTGTGGATAGATTTGCTTTCCGCCTCAACAGAACATTTTTGTGTCGTTCGATGCTCTTTAAGGAGCCCTCAGCGTTCTTGGGGACCGAGTTGCTCCTTCACAGAAAAACATTTCACACACACCCCAGCAAAGTCCTTTGTCCCCCTCCCTCCCCTAAAGGAATTTCTCCGGGCCTGATGAAAACAGGCTTGGAGGTTATTTTCGGCCTTGGGACCGATTGGCTAGTCTCCTCTCAGTGCCCTCGCCCAAACAATAACCCCTTTTAAAAAACTCCACGGTGGCAATGAGACAGACCTTTTAAACCTTTACGCAGCTGTTCAAATACAACATCATTGTCAGGTTAAAGCCTGGAGCCTCTAACTGCTCCGGCTGCGGCACCCGGGTGGCGGAGCCGAGATTTAAACGTTACCTTTCTACAGGGGTGGCTATTTTTAAGCTGAGGAGGGGGTGTGGGGTGTTAAGTAAGGCATAGTGGGAAAAATAACTTTTGTCCCTACGTTGCTAAGATCTTGATCAAACCTAACAGCCACTGATTAGCACCTCAAAATTTCCCTTTTTACGTTGTGGCGATCAAATTCTGAACTACAGCTAAATATGCCCAGAGCTGGACAAAGTGCCCGCTGCACTGCTCTCTCGGCAGTCGCCCTGACGCCAGCTTGGCGCTTTAGCATTGTGTTGCCTTGCATCTCGGCCAGGAGAGCTGCCCAGGTTTCCTTTGCCAATTTTTCCTAATCCCAAGCAATGCAGGGCTGTTCAATCTAATCAGGAATTTTATGCCCATCAAATGCCCTTTCATAATCTTTATTTATACACGAAGAAAACACCCAGTCTAAAAACTAGCAATTGCTTACTGAGCTGGTAAAGTCTTCAGTGAGGTAGGAGAGACAAGCTCTGCCTTCACTGTGTGGGCGTCTTTCTGTTTCAGTGTCCCATGGCTTCAAGCTCAAAGTCACCTCGTATTAGATTGGGGTTTAAATAGACCTTCACTCAAAGGCAGGGGGAAAATGTGTATGCCAATTTAAAAATGGAATCTATTCCTCAAAATTCTATTTTTTTTCCTCTTTCGAGTTTCTGCTTTCGAACTAATTCCTCAGGGTCAGAACTGTCAATATGTTAGATTTCTAGAAAATGAAAATACTGTAAGAAGACAGAAAATGTGCCTTAAGATCTTAGAGGTGACACAAAGCAAACGGAAGGGGAAGGCAGTAGCTTTAAAGGCCAACTTTTATTTTGCTTCGAGTGTTTAATGTAGGGGCTAGTGTTTTTTTTTTTTTAAAGTCATCTTTAGATCTTTTAGAGCAGTTAATATTAGTAATAAGTCAATATTGCATCGTAAAAGAGATGGATACCCATATTTGTACCAAGACGCCTGTCTCCCTGACAGTTTTTTTTTTTTCAAGGAAAAAAAAAAAAAGAAAGGTTGCCTTAGCAAGAAATTACCATTTGTAATAATAATAATAATAATAATAACAACAACAATAATAATAAAGTGGCTTGGATCTTCACTCTCTTGTCTTCGGGAGGGTAGGGTGGAGGCTCTGGGCCTAAGAGGATCTATGGGCTCCCAGAGTCTCCCTGAATTAGAGCCGTGAGCTGCCTCTGGATTCTGTCACTCTTTGGACATATTGTGGATAGGGACAAATTAAAAGCTGCCTCCCCAGGGCGCCCGTCTGGGTTGCACTATGCACTTTGGCAGCATTTGGGGGAAGAAAAGGGGGCAAAGGGGAGACTATGGACTTGGTAAGGGATCTACAGAGATAAGCTGTAAGAGATGGGAAGGGCCGAGCCTCTCTCTACATAGACACAAAAGACTCCTTCCTACTTGGCGCATTTTCCCTCTACTTCAGAATCTAAGAACTTGGCGTCTCAGAATAGGTGGCCGCCGTCAAGGAGCCCCATGCACTCTACCGGTCCCAAGAAGGGGAGATTTTCAGCCCCTGAAGTCCCTGATCCCATCCCCTGGCCCGTATCAGGACCACATTGGGCGAGCGCGGCCCGGAAGAATGATGACAGCGTGCACCGCTCAGCAGCGGTGGTCCGCCTGGCGGCTGCCAGCCAAGGCCAAGGGGCCCCCGCATAGCCAGATGCGCGGTCGATGGAGCCCGCCTACAAAGGAACACAACGACTTTTGGGGAGGGGAGTCTCACCCCATTAGACTGAAACCGAGGTTAGGCCCTGAGAAAGGTCGCTTTACAGGAGCAAAGCCGATCGGCAGCAAGACAGGCAGAGCCGGGCATCCGCGCGGGGAACACCCACGCCTCTCTCTGGCGCCTAGCCGGGGAGTCATGGCGCCCCAGCCTCCCGCAAGCCAAAACCAGCTCCGGGAAACCGGGAGAACTAGCAGACAAGAAAGCCCTAGAGGCTGTGGTCCAGCGAATGAAGGGAGGGAGACAGAGGTCAGTGCAAATTTCAGGGGCTGCAGGCTCTTAACAAGGAACTTAGGGGTGAAAGGGAGAAGGAGCCGCCACCCTCCCTTTGAACCGCCCAGGTCGGAGCCCTTTCTTCACACTTGTGGACCGCGGGCAAGGATGCAAGCGAAGGGGACATAGACATTCCCCAATGTCCGGGAACTTGCAGGAGCAGTGAATCACAGGAGCAATTTTAACTGGTTTGTAAGAGCCAGTGCCCAAAGCAAACTGCGCACCTCAAGGTCAGCAGGAAGCTAGGAAAGGTGGCCGGGATTCTGTCAAGTACCGTGGCCTGTTACTTCAAATGCATTTCCACTCACGACCCTTTGAAATACAAAGGTCCTCACAAAGAGTCTACTATCTCCAGTAGCCGCATCTGTCCAGTCTGCCACCCACACCCCAATTTCTAGCTCTCTTTGCCCCTGGGGTAGCCAGGGATAGCACCAAGCCATGCATGGACTGGAATCCTCAGCCACGAACGACGCCTACAGTCCTCACGGAGTTTCTTTCTTTTTTTTTTTTCCCCTAAATACACGCTCAGCTAAGTTGCCAACGCCCTAATCTGTTTTAAACAAAAGCCGTTTAATCATCCCAGCCATCTGAAAGCTCACAAGACGCGTGCGGTTTTGGGGAAATGGGAAGGGGTCTTATGTTTGTCATCACTCTCCACACTCAAACCAACATGAAAATAGATTTCCCTAATTTAATTAATTCTCAGTGGCTATGACGTATTTCAAACCACAGCTATTTGTCTTTTAAGACTATCTTCTTGACACCATCAGGTTATATACCAAGGTAGTTTTCACAGTGACTCTAAGGAGACAACGATTGGGGGATCTCCTATTTCAGAAGACTGGTTGCCTCTTTCCCTCTGTCTCTCTAGAAGTTCTCCAACTCATGGCTGGTTGGAACAAGCAAATAGCAAACACCTTAACTACTGCCTGTTTCTAACGGGCGGGCCAAGATTCCTTATTAGAATCTAGGATTGAGGGGAGAAAAAAAAAAAAAAAGGTACCACAACCTCTTGGCAAATAAGGTTTCTGGAACCTGAGCGCGCCCTCGTGTGGCTGTAGAAGTTCTTGCAAACGGAAAATAGTATTTTCTCTCGTTTGCCTGGAGTCTGCTGGCTGGCACACAGCTTGTACATTTAGATGCAGTTAAAAGAAGAAGAAAGAAAGATAAAGAAAAAGAAACAAACAAGTTTTATGGTTTGTTTCAAAGAAATAGTATGGTCCCAGAAAGAGCATATTATTAGGGCATTTACAGGTAAACCAATGCCTAGAATTCTAAACAAAATAATCGCTTTCTGAGTGAAATACTTTGATTGTCTGATTTGTTTCTATTTTATCCTTTACCAAAGATTTAAAAATGCGTTTTCGAAAGAATATAAATATATTTTATTTTGTTCTACATTTTATAAAGTGCCAGAGTTTATTTAGCAGGGTGGCAAATTGCTTTCAAATGCTAGGGATGATGTGAGGCTAATCAGAATTTACTCCCTCAAATGTCTTTTTAAAAACAGCGGTTCTTCATCACAGCAAAGAGAAACTCTTTCTAAGATCTTTCCAAATTCTCAGCACACCCTAGCGCTAGTAAGAGTTAATGGGCATTTTGATCTAACAAGTGTTTTTATTTTTTTTCCTAAGAAGTCAGTTGCTATTAAATTACTCAAATGTTGGGAGGGAAATTATGGTTATTGATCCTGAAATTAGGAATTTTCTTAGATTTATGGTGAACCCCCAGTATGATTCTGTATGGTCATAAATATGTGTGTGGGTCTGGATGTATGAGCCTGTATTATGAGACTGGGTGGTGGTTGGAAATCACAGAAGAACTTTAAGGCGCCTAATTATTCAGAGAGGTTAAAGGTGATGACCTTGACATTTTGGAAGTTCAAAGGCATACACTTATGCACTTATGTTTTCTTTACTCCCCAAAAGCTTTGGCAATTTTTTAAAAATTCATATTTTAAAAAGTATATTTCCTCAGAAGAGGCATGAGGCGCTGTGCATCTTATGGATTTATTTTTAGACTTTGGGCTTCTGAGAGGGTAAGAGTCATAAGACCCACTTCACTCTTGTCAGATCAAGAGGAGGCTTTCTCACGTCTCCAGTTTATTGCACATTGCGGAAATCTCTTTTGGGCCCACCAGAAGGTGTATAATATAACCCAATTAAGCTGTTTAGAACTTTGGGTTTTATGGTGTTGTCTAGACAGTTCAAGGTTTTGTAAACAGCCTGGCTTGGTCCTGTGACATAAAGGGCACTGCAGCCCTCACCACATTCTTTAACTTAAAGCGATAAATGTGGTGAGAAGCAGTTTTGCAGCCTCTGGCCTTAGTCCAGTGTGGGGGGGGGGGGGGTCACAGTCTCTGCTTCATGACACCAGAAAGACCCCAAGGTCCCTGCACCTATTAACTTCCTCTTAACAAACTTCCCCCGTCTCACATGGAGGCTTTCCCCTCCTTCTTCTTCTTAAGGAACTCTGGCTCCTTGTCACCATGTTAAGAGATAATTTGGATCTTCTAATTAATTTTAGAATTTGTTTTGTCTTTCCAAAAATTCCAAGTTCATTAGACTAGAGGTGGGGGTGGGGTGAGAATTTGCTCTTAGACTCCTACTGCTTCAATCTCATTGCCTGGAGGAAAAAAAAAAAAAGACAACCAGCATTGCTGGACCACACCATCAATTCAGAAATGTAACACTAACGTGATTTTTAGAGGCACTATAGCCTACAGGGGGTGTGAAGGACCAACTCCTATTATGGTGAAATTAAAAAGTGTCCCAGCGGGCTTTCAGTTGCATGGGGAAGGAAGGGGGTTCTGGTCACTAAGACAGCCTGATTAGCCACTAAACTTCTTCAAACAGTAAAACCCATGCAGTGTATTGAAGCTGTAACCTCCATTTTGCTAAAAACCATTTATTCACACACAAAAAGACAGTGACTCATGCCCAAAGGTACATTTCCCAGAGTTTAAATAATCGGTGTTCACTAAGGGCGAAGAAAGGGATTCTTAAACTCAAAACAAAACACCGGCTCCTTCTAGCCCCATGGCCTAACTCCCTACAGATCTCACCGCGTCCACGAGGACTCGGAGAGGGAGAAGAGGAACAACTGCACATTGGCGATAAAATTGTAAAGGGATGTTTGCATTTACCATGTTCCCCTTATTAGGATCCGCTCAGCCAAGTTCCGGGGCTCTTCCTCAGGCTGTAGTGGTCGCTGGGAGGTCCCGAGTTGAACGCAAGAAGGAATCGTGAAGTTCCACAGAGAAGAGGCGTCATTGAACCCAAGGACATTGGGCCTGCGGAGGGCAGGCTGGTGGGAAGGAGGGTGGGTGAGTGGGGCTCTGGGGAGGGGTACATCCTGGAGCTCTCAAAATAAGGGGTTTCCAGTGAAATACTGCAGACGGTCCCTGTTCAGTTTCTTTTCTTTCATCCTGCGATTCTGGAACCAGATTTTGACTTGCCGGTCAGTGAGGTTGAGCATCCGAGAGAGTTGGAGTCTTTTCTCTTTGTTTATGTATACATTAAAGAAAAACTCGCGTTCCAGTTCGCGGATCTGGTACTTGGTGTAGGGACAGCGCTTTTTCCGGGACCTCTGGGGGGCCACTGCAAGGAAAAGAAACCAAGGGGTGAGAGAGGCCACTGCTTGCCCCCACCCGCTCTGGCCACTGAGCTAGCTAGGGCCAGGCTTTGGCCCAGTTAGGGACGTCCCTTGCCGCCGTTGAAAGGCCCTGCCTGCGTCGTGGGGGATGATATATGGGCGGGCACAGTAGAGTGCGGGCGTGGACATGTGTTCGCGCCCGGACACACACACACACACACACACACACACACACACACACACACTCACACACACCAGGCTGGAACTGAGATAGGAAAAAGGATGGCAAGGCAGGCTCTGAATTGGAACGTGAGGCGAAGAGAGACTGGAGCGCGCCCAAAGGGGCATCTGCTCAACTCCATGCTGAGCGCCAGCCAGAGGTTTGTGTTAAGTTCAGTGCGGAAGATCACCTACCCCCTCCCTGAAAGGCAGGAGGTTCTCGCGTTCCCACTCAGCCACTGGCTCCAAATGTCCTTCCCTCCTCTAAGGTCCTCAACTCACCGCCACCACCCCCACCCAAATAGAGGGAAAGCTCTCTACGGCGATTAATGTCCTCTTCGAAGTCTACCTTAAGCCCACCTAAATTGGTTTCCTATCATAAACACGCTTTACAACGACCCGGGAAATCTTATAGGATGTATAAACCCCCTCGAATGCTTATAAAGTAGCACATAAAACGGCGCAAGCAGAGGGAGGTCCCCGCCCCCCCTTCCACCGCCCCGGGCCAGCCCCTCGGCCCGCACCCCGCGCCTACCTGTGCCGCCGCTCTTTTCGGCCCCCGCCTCCCCCGGGGGGCCCTCGCCTTCACCGCCGCCGCCTTCCGCCGCCCCCTTGGGCTCCGGGCCCGAGGTCGCCTTGGCGCAGGGACTGCCCCCGCCGCCACCAGCCCCAGGCTTGGGGTCGCCCTTGTCAGCGGCGCCCTCGGGCTGCGGCGGTGGCGCGGGAGCGGGCTGGGGCTGCGGGCCGGCGAAGGGGGGTCCCGGCGCCGCCTCGTAGAACTGATCAAAGCCCTGGGGCAGGATGCCGTTGCGACCCACGGCGCTGTAGAAGTTAGAGGCGGCGGCCGCGGGACCGTGCGGCGGCCCGGGAGCGCCGCACACCGGCTCGGGAGCCTTGAAGAGCACGTCTGGCCGGCGGCCGGCGGCCGGGAGCAGATCTCGCTGCATGGCCGCCTCCTCGGCCGCCGCCGCCGCCGCCGCCGCCGCCGCCGCCGCGGCGTAGTAGGGAGCGTAGCCCCCGGAGCCGCCGCCACCCCCGCCGGGACCGCCACCGCCGCCGCCCCCCGCGCCGCCGCCGCCGCCGCCGCGGTACGGCCACTTGGCGCGCTCCAGGCCGTAGTCGCGAAAGGCCACCTCCCGCACGGGCTGGACGTGCGGCGCCAGGTTGGACGAGTAGGGGAAAGTCATCTGGCACGAGGACGGCTGCGAGAGGAACGACGGCTTGCTGGCGAAGTCCGACGGGGCCACGTAGTAAGCGCAGCCCGGCAGGTACATGCTGGCTGCGCTGGGGCCGCACTCGTCAAAGTCGTTCATGGCTGCGCGGCGTGCACGCCGGCAAGCCTCGGGCCGCTCCCCGCGCCTCCAACCTGAGCCATCGATTGCACAAGAGGCTTGGGCCAGGATCAACTAAGCAAAAATCCCCACCGGGCGCTGACGTGCAATTCATCTTGATTGATTCTGGTGGTAATTATGTCACGTGACGCCATGGAGAGAAATGTCCTTATATCTATATCAGCGCTCGCCAACACGCCCCGGGACGGCTCCTGGCGCCGAGACGCGCGCACGCTGGGGGCGGATCGGCCTCCAGCACCCGCCAGCTCTCCCAGGGCACTCCCTGAGCGGGCTGCGCTGCAGGCCGGTCACCTGCGCGCCGCCGGCGGCTGCCACCGCTGGGCGCATCTGCCGCCACTGGACTGGGCCGCCCGCCCGCCTTTGCCCGCCCGCGCTGCTTTAAGTACCCGGACCTAGGCCGGAGGGGAGGAGGAGGGAGGAAGAAGGAGGGGGAGGAAGGGGGAAGGGAGAGCCGCCGAGAGCGGTGG
>JADRCD010233540.1:8996-19998 GCA_019843815.1 Montemys delectorum | reverse complement strand
TCTTCTGTGTTCAAGCCCCTTAGAGCTTTCACTGCGTTGGAGCCCCACTAAGGCCTGAGCAATCTCGTGGCATATCCCCAAGACTCCTCTGGAGCCCTTGAATTTGATAATCATAGCATCTCCCAGGGAGATCGGTTGGTTCTCCAGAGGCCCTCAAAGCGTCTGCCTGCCCGCTGGAGTCTATCTGCACCACCTGACTCCCGAGGTAGACTTTCCAGGCCCCCAGCCACTTGCTCCAAAGCCTCACTCTCGTCTGGCTACAACAATCCTCTCAGGCCTGGAGTCCAGAAGAGGCCTGAGCTCCCACCTCCAATTTACCAGGCCTTAGTCTCTCCCCAAATCCTAATCCCAGGACCAAAGGCAGCGGCCTGCCTCCTTCCTCAGTATTCCTCTGCCCTAGAGGCCTGGGTTGCAGCGCTATGCCCTGGTTAGGCAGCTCTGTTTATGTGCCGGTTCCCTCCCTTCCCCAGGCCGCTGCAGTTCGGGTCCTGTGCTCTCTGCGCACCCAGCCGACTTAAGAGAAAGGCGGGTGGTCTGAGTTAATATCTATTTTCTAGCTGTTGCCCCTTCCTCTTCTCCTCCCTCCTTTCTCCATTCCTCTCTTTCCTCCGCCCTCACCCGTGTCTGCTTCCCTCCCCCACAAAACTGCGCAAACAGGTCTGTGGCAGTGACGACTGACGATCCCCAAGCTCTCTCCCACCTAGCTGTCCATCCTAGGTGACCCCTCCCTGCAACTTCCAACCCCCACCCAGATTTCTGTTGTCACCATTCTCCTAGCCCAGACTCCGACACACACCGTATTTTTATCTGCCTCCCTATCTCCATCCCAGTCCCAAGCCTCTCCCTTTCTGAACCCTGGTCGACGCCCCTAGATCTATCTCCTAAAATGGCTCCCCAGACACAGCACAGTGTTCCTGGGGTCGTTCAGGACGGAAGGCAGCGGCGCCCCCCCCACCTTTGCATGTCTTGGGATGCAAAACAATTTCCCCACCTTCTCTCTGCTCACCCCACCGACCGTCGCCCCTAAAGTGAAGTCTGCTGGCTGCCGAAAGGGAAAAGGAAAGGAGGAACCATTCAAGTTCAACGACATGGCGACGGCTGCTCCGGCGGGAGCCGCGCTTTGGCAGGGGAGGGTGCGCCATCTGCAGCGGCGCGCTAGCACATAGGGGAAGGGGCTATGGGCCCCCTCCACCCCTTAGGGAGCAGGTCGCCCCCACATTCCGCCCACAACATTCATCCTCGGCCCAACCCGCTTTGCTCTTTAGCTCCAGCTCTCTGCTTTGGTCATCACCCCGGAAAAAAGAAAAAAAAAAAAAACATGAAAACCCACAGCCCCTGCACCCGCGCGTTCCGCTAGAGAACCTACCGTGAAGACCCGGGCGTTGTGTCCTTGTCCTTGCTTTTGCGGTCCTACTCGAAACACAGGGAGCTCTCCGGGCCTTCAGGGCTCGGCCAGCAGCTCCGAGAACGATAGCTTTCTGCGCAGCGCGTAGACGCGATGCGGTAATTTTGAACCACCCAAGATAAGACACTAACTTGACCTTAACTTTGTCAGGGCGCCCCTGGTATCTGGAGAACGTGAACAGACACTGTCTGGCAGCTCTCGTAAAAGCTGACTGGGGAAGGGATTCTGAGTCATTTCATTTATTACCACTACAGTTCTGCAAGAAAGCTTTTCCTCCCTGCCAAACTTTAATTATTTATGCTCTTTTAGGAAACGAAAGAAGAGAAAAGCAGGGGAGGTGGGGGAAACACCCAGAGCCAGTCTCTTCTCTTCCCTGCGGAGCCTACCGAAAAGGCTTTAAGTGGAGACTGGAAAAAACAACAACAACAATAACAACAACAACAACAACAAATGTGAGCAGATCACCTTTGTCCAAGGACTGTTGGACAGGCGCTGTGCCCCCCACTACCACTGAGGGGAGTGGATGCAGCTGAGAGAGGCCAGCGATGGGGCACACCTCCCTCCCCCACCACCAGACATGAATATTTACAACAATTCTGGATTTCTCCTCCACTAGCTCGCAGCCAGGAAGCCTCCCTAGCCTGCCTCCCAAGGGGAGAACCCTGGGCCCTTAAAAGCTTCCCCCTTTCGGCCTCCAGAGCTATCAACGGAGTGAACAGCAGGGTAAATCGTTCTTTCTTCATTTTAAAACCTCTTTCTTAGTTAAGAGGCCTCGTGCACTGCAGCGTCTCAGGAGCATTTCTCTTTCTACGAGGGAATGTGGAGCAATCCGATTTCAATATCACTTCTCTTTGGCATTTGTTTCGTACCCTGGTTCCAAATTTCTGCCAGAACTTCGGTTGGGGAAGGAGACACCCGTGGTCTTTGAATTCGTGTGAATCAGTAAAGGGGGTGCATTTGGAAAACACTGCTGGATCTACAGATAAGATTTTATACGTAGGCTAATTTTCTTCTGGGACTGGCCTCTAGAAATACCCCCCCTCACACACACACACACACACACAATCCATCCCAGACTACAGAGAAACCTAATGGCTTAGTATCATATCGATCTAGGAAATTGGCTTTTGTTTTAGGGTCCGGGTCTGAGGAAGTCTGGTTTCTTCGCCCTTTCTCAGTCCTCTGGACCCGAGGTCTCTCAGTATGGCTTCTGCCTTTGTTCAGTTGTTTTCGAGAAGAAAAACCTCTCAATATAGATTCAGACTTCAGAAACCTGGCTCAGTACCGCTCCCTTCCTGAACAGTCAGCTGGGGAAACATTCCAACCACAAGACCTTCACAACCCCTTCCTTCTTACCTTCCAATTGTTGTGGGCAAATATTTTTAATTGTAAAAAAAAAACATAAATACTGTATGTATAAATCGAATTTGTTTCCCAGGAAGAGAATTGGAACTTGAATATTCAGTATTAGAGATACATTGGTCTTGCTTATTCTTTCTCTAGTGAGTAGCTACTTTCTACCTTTATGAGTTAAGAGTCAGGACTTTCAAAGGGGTTAATTTTAAGCAGGCCCTGGCTTTATTTGACTGAACGCTGGGTTCCAAAGGCATAAGGCAGAACTCCCAAGGGAGCCTGCTGAAGTCCTTGTGCAGTTGCCTAGGGAGCTTCCTAGGACTTATCTTGGTCCTTAGAACTCTGACCAAAACTTGGCAGAGAGATGTTTTGTTTTGAAATCTGAGGAGTCTCAAATCTTGACTCTCCCTTCCCCCACCAATAATAGTGAGCTTTAAAGTTTGAAAACTTAGGCAAAGTTGAGAATCCTTAGTCTACAAATTCCCAGTTTGCTTTGTGTTTGAAATACAACCACATCTACCCAAGTACTCCCTCTTTGAATATTTCACACATATTCTGTCTATAGCTCTTTTTAAAAATATATAACTGTTCTTTGACTGTCTGGGAAGCCATTTTCTCATGTAACAAACAGCAAAGACCAGAGTTGAAACCCCACGTGGAGAAAAACAAAAACGAATTTGAGACCCTGAAAAAGATAATAAGAGAATTGAAAGGCATCTTTTTAAAATGAACATCAGCCCCCTAACAACTAGTCTGGGACCCGATATTTATTTTCACTATGCAGCTAATATATACAGGGAAATGTTATTTTACAAAATCAAAACAAAACATGAACTGCAACTGTTAGCACAGAAAATAATATTTAAAACACCAACCGAGGTCAGTTGGGGCGAGGCTCTAAGGTCCTTGTGAGATGGCCTTCGGGGTCCAGTTCCTGGAGACCTTCGCTAAAGGAAAGCCATTGGACTTTGGGAAAGGAATCATGAGCCTTTGGGATGTTGTGCATCTTGCTAAAGGTTGGGGGTGGGGCTTAAAGCTCAAAAGAAGAGGCAAAGATTGTAGGGGAAGGCGGGGTTGAACTCACTGAGAATAAGGCTGGACAGAATCTGTAACAGGCGTTGAACAACTTCATTCACAATTCAGAAAACCTAGGTTTCTCAAGGTAAACCTGGCAGGGCTCAGGGCCTTAAAAGCTTTACAAGAGCTGGCCACAAATCTCTGAGAAAGGGCACACTGGCTAAGTTTTGATGGAATTGGTGGGTGGTGGAGAGGGGTGGGGGGAAAGCTCTGGTTCTTTCTGTCCTTCAAGAGTAGCAACCACAGGCTGAGAATCTGAGAGGTCTCTTCTCCCACCCTTCAGACTCCTCAAGAAGGCATTTTTTTGGGGGGAGGTCTCTTCTTCTGGTGATCCATTAAGGAAATTCAAGAAAGACAGATATATGGACACCTTCCTCCATTCAAGAGGAGAGTCCTAGTTACAGCATGTGTGCAGAGCCTCCCTAGTCTACTCTTCTTTCTTCCCTGTGCAGCCAAGCCTCAACAGAGGCCAGCAGCTCCCCTCCCCATAGCTCAGTTCTAGGGGTCTAGTTACAGAGTGCATGGCCTTGGCTCAGGGATAGGTGAGGCTGGAGCAGGGGAATTCTGCCAGTCTAGAAACCATACTTTGCTCTAGAGGCCCAGTTTCTCTCCCTATCTCTGAGAAGGAGATCTTCCAGTCTATTTTACTCCGCAGAAAGCCTTTGTAGAGCTGAGATTCCAAGGTATCCCTCCCTTCCATTCCCCCACAAGTCTGAAGGTCTAGGGTAGCTTTTGTCCTCCCAAATCATCAGGGCAGATGTGGAGAGCCTAGCTTTGTCACAAAGGGCTTCTGCTGCGAAGGGCTGGAGTTATCCTCAGTCCTTTGCACTGCAGCGGAGTCTCAGGGCCTTTCTACACGCACTTCTACTCAGTGCTTTAGTTAGGCCCCTGTTTAATGCAGAAAGAGCTGGCTAGAGAAAGAAAAAGGACAAGTTGAAAACCCGAAAAGCCCATATACAGTGTTTCCATAGTGAGCCCTGGGTGTAAACATCACACACAAGGACAGGTGACCCCAGACACCATGCTGAACGTTTAAAGCCAGTGTTCGATCGCAATCCCCAAACACCTCTCAGGAGGGTCTCAGAGGGAGCTGAAAGCGAAGGGGGTTCAACTGGCCTCATCTCCAAATCTCCTCTTGTTCCCTGGGCTGCAGACTGAGCCGGAGGGCGCCCAGGACCAGAGGAGTGGGAGGGAAATCTCCAACCCCAACACCTCCTCCACAGCCAGGCCTCGGTCCAAAAGGGCAGGCTTGGCAAGGTTTGCCCCGTGGGCAGCTAATAGAGCGCCAGTGCCTGCTCTCGCTGCACTACCCGCTTCTTCTTCATACGCCGGTTCTGGAACCAGATTTTGACCTGCTGGTCGCTGAGGTTCAGCCTGTTGGACAATTCCTTACGCTTCTGCCGGTTGATGAATTCATTGACCAGGAATTCATTCTCCAGCTCCGCAATCTGCTGCTTTGTGTACGGTTTCCTCTTCTTGCGGGCCCTCCCCGGGGCCGCCCCCCACGGCAGGCCTGAAACAGAGCCCCGACCCATGTCAGCTCGCTCAGATCAACTGCCCGCCCCACAGAAGTTCACCACTGCTGGCGGGTCTCCTCCCTGTCCAACTGTCCCTGACATCCCACCTCCCGTCCCTGCCTGCCTAAACTGGCTTGGGGATGGGGGGCATGGGCACCGTTTACCGTCGGGCAGCGAAGATCGCAGGCAAGAGGCCACCCCGGCCACTTGCACTGCCATGTTCAAGTTGAGCGGGCCTTTGGTGTCTTCCTTGAAGCTGGAAGCGCAGGGGGCCCCCTGGAGCAGGGTCGCAGAGCCTGGAGCGGCCCGGCCCACACCCGCGTAGTCGTACTTGGTGCCTTTGAGAGCCGAGTGAACCAGACTAGACTCGGGGGCGAAGGGCGGCCTAGTCCGGCTGCGTTCCTCTGATGCGGTGGCCGCATCAGGCGTATAGAACTTGACCTGGTCTTCTGGTCCATCCTTGGCGCCTGGAGACTGCAGGCCAATAGGCCCAGAGCCGGTCAAGTAAGGCTGAGAGAAGCCTGCAAAGGCAGGGGCGGAGGCAGGCTGCGCAGGGGTGCATGAGGCGGGCGTAGCGGCCCAGGGCAGCGCGCTGCGAGGGTATGAGATGGGGGGAAGAGCGGCCAACTGGCTGCCATTGGGTCGCAGGTTGGAAAAGTAGAAAGAGTCCGGTGACTGTAAATTCAGAAGGGAGCCCACATAGCCAGCTCTGTAGAGACTGCGCTCACACATCTCCAACAAAGGGCCTCCGCTGGGCTCGCAACAGTATTTAGTTACAACCCGGAATAAGAGGACCGGCTCAGAGGATTGGACGAAACTTTGCCTGCAGGTTCTTCAAAGCCGGTCATTTCAGCACCGCCTACATCCTCCGACCCGTCCCCACCCCCACCCCCTTTCAGGGTATTATGATAACACCCTCAAATGTTCGACGGCCAAGGACGAGGCTGCTAGCAGAGCCCAAGCCTCTTGAGGGAAGGCGAAGCCCTTGAGCGTTTCCAGACAGGTTTTCAGGAGCCGGTGACATTGGGATGAGGGTGCCTTTGCCCAAGTGTCTCTGGGGAGTTTTCCTGATCTGGGTTGGTCTTCCCAGCCCTTATTTCGCCGGCTGCCTGGGCCAGGCTTTGCTTTTTACCAACTTTAAGTTGCAATTCAGACATTTTTTCCAATAAGGGCACTTCTGGGCTTGACTGGAGAAGGGCTGGCAGTGGCACGGACTGCTCCCGGATCTGAGCAATGCCGCTCCGAGATTTTTTTTTTTTTAATAGAAAGGGCCTCTAAAGTGCCCTCTGCCCAAGGCACTTGGCAGCAAGGACCCATTCACTTGATCCTGTAGTCCCAGGTCACAGACAATACAAGAGGTTGATCAAACAATGGCGAAAGGCGGCACAAACTGCTCAAGTGTGGCACCTAAGGATTCTTCACATTGTTCCCGACGTTTGTCCCAAGGAACTATGCTCATAGTGTTGTTATTCAGGCCCCCAAGGTGATTCCGAAGTCTGGGGAGACAATCCTGTGGTGGGAAAAAACCCAAGAAACTAAATTTCTTTTCTCTACTGGAGTCATTTTGGTGACTCTTCCCTACTAGCCAGAGCTCCTAGCTGCCCAACGGAGTGTTGGAGGGGTAGAAAAGTCCGAGCCACCTGGCCGAGGAGGAGCAGTCGCACAGGAACAATCACAATTCCTTGTGTCGGTGCCTCCAGGCACGCGGACGGCTGCGGGTTCACTGTCTGGGCAAACAGCGAAGCAGAAAAAGGAGCTGCTCCTGGCGTGCAGTAGTGTGCGTAGCCCCTGCGGCAGGGCCTTCCTGATAATCCAGAGGGAATAAGGCTTTTTCTCCTCAGAGACTGTGTTATGGGAGCCCGTGCTAGCCTGGAGCAGAACCCACGGTCCCTGAGCCAAGCTGGAACTGGTTAGGCCCCCAGCTCTGGCAAGGAGACCACACAGGCGCCGCCGGAGGGCAAGGCTGACCACCTCGCTGGGACTTTATTGTGTGAGTTATGGCGACCAATTGGGCGGCTCTCAGGACGCAATCGGCCTCTTCCTCCAGTTCTGGGGCGGGAGGAGAGTGGGGGTGGGGGAAGTCTAGGGTTCCTGGGGCATTACTAGAGTTTCCTCCTTTTCAGGCACTGGGACAAGACTCCATACTCGTTCTTTTCTGGTAGGTGGGAGGAGGCATAAGTTTTAAGTCTGTTTTTAGAAGCCCAAAGGAACCCAAGCCTTAGGTATTTGATAGCTTTCATTTTGAAGAATTCTTTCACTTTTACTGGAGCATCCTCTGGCCTGAATTTTCATTTCTAATAGTCTCAGCTCTCTCAGCACCCCTGCCTCCTGCACAGCGATTCCTAGGTAGTTACAGGCCTAAGGGTGCATCCTTAGACTGTGGCTGCCCTACAACTATGTTTGCCCCTCAGGACTAAATACAAAGTGTGAATCAGGAAAGAAAAGAACAGCTAGATTTTTTTTCCAGGTTTTTATTTTTTTTCCTTAATCAACCTACTTCATTCCCCCCAAGTCTATAACTTTCAAGGTCTAGTAGCCAAAGTTCTTTTTGAGGAAGCTGGTGGCTGAAGCTGAAGGCTGGAGACCGTGAGGGAAAGTGGAAGGAGGAAAGGAGGCTTGTCAGGGATGGGGAGGAGGGGGAATGGGAGGGGGAGAAGCTGAGGAGCCGAATGGCAAGCTCTGCCAATGTCACCAAACGCCCAGGAGATGGCGAGCGTGCTCCACGCCTGGCGAGGCGCCGCCGCACGGTCAAGATCAACAGTGAAGGGCGGTGGGGCGGGCTTGGGGTCGCCAGTGCTCGCGGTCATGGCCCGCTGCCAAGGCGCTACGGACAGTCTCGGAAAGCCGGAGGTTGTAGCAACTGACCCAGACAGCGGAGCCAAGGGACCTGATGCAAGGAAGCCTGTGGCCACGTTTTTTGTTTGACCTTTCGCCTTTGTCCTAACGCCTTTTTCACCTCTTGTATCACCAGTCGATTTGTCGACCTTGGTCCCTACCTCAATCGCTAATTACGTGCCAAATTTCTGAGCGGCTCTCAGCCTCTAACTGAAGGAAAAGTCTTTCCCCAAACTCCCTCCGCCTTCCGGGCTCCCCGCGGGCCTCACTTCCAGGGCCTCAGCCACTTACCCCTGGCTCTCCTCCTCCCGCAACCCCGAATATAAAAGGCACACATATAAATAACAAAGCCTTCATCTGTTCCTCATTTAGCCATCAATCCAAATACCACCAGAGAGCATTTGAGCACAGTTTTAATCTTCAGCAAACCCCCGTTTCTCTTAGGCTCAGCGAAACTGACGTGCGACCTGCAGATGAAAGGAAAACCTCGAGGCAATTCCCTCTATCCAATATAGGAAACCTGAGAAATGGACCTGTGAGATGAAGTGTGGCCTTGGAGACTAGAACCTACAAAAACGAGAGAGAGAAAAAGAAAGAGGAAAAGAAAGAAAGAAAGAAAGAAAAGAAAGAAAGAAAGAGGAAGGAAGAAAGAAAAGGAAAGAAAGGAAAAGAAAGAAAAAGAAACAAGGGTACCGAGAGAACGGTGGTTGGAAGAAAAAAACTAAGGCTCTTTTTTGTTTGTTTGGTTGGTTGTTTGGTTGCCCCTCCCCCGACCCCCAAACACGTCTTGTGAACAAAATAGTGAAGGTATTAAGAAAGAGGTCTTTCCCAAAGTGACTGACGTCCAGGATGATGTGGCTCCCCTTTTCAGGGGGTTTATCCTCCATAGATTGAACCCCGTTCTGCATCTGTATCTCTCTATCTCTGCCTGTACCCTCCCCCTCTATAAAGAAAGTTGGCCTCTGTAGTTGTCAGTACGCTGTGAAACAAGACAAGCTGGACCAGAGAAAACGAAAGTAATTCCCAACTTGAAGGCCCCGTGTTTCCCTCACAGCCCTCAAGGAGCCCTCCTACCACGAGATTACATGTTGTGTAAGCTTTTAGAAGTCTGTTCAACTAACTTGCACATCAGAAAGTTAGCTAGATAGATTGTAGCAGTGGCTACAAGGAGCCCCACTTTCTCTGCGTCCAGTTCCATGAATGGCAAAGACAATAGAATCAGGAAAAAATGTTCCCGATTCCTAAAACTTGTGTCTAGTTACTAAGGTATATAATAGCAGTTTCAATTGTCAACTACTGCATGCGACATGGGATGTTTGAAGTGTTTCTTTATTGATTGCCAAGTATGGATATGGCTTTCTCTAATTTCAAGAACTTCCTAGCGAAGATATTTATAATGGACCCTCTGTAGGCCCTAAATGTTCCAGTGAGTCTTTCTCTACCCAGGCTCCCACGTTCACATTGATTAATAAATGAATAAAATTGTCAAATAAATTGATAATATTGAAAGAAATAAAATTTATTGATTTTAATGAGTTGGTCTGGTTTTAAAATTATCATTTTAGACATCACAGATGATATCCTCACTTGAAACATCACTATTTGTGTTAGAGGGAGTGGACAGAAATAGAGAACAGAACACGGAGGTTTCAGAGACCAGAACTGGTGTTGTTTCCTTCATCTACAGAGGTCGAGAAAAGCAAAATTTTATAATAAATAAGGACAGTTTCGAGAGGCAGCACAAGCTTGAAAAACACAAATGTATGAAAACTCGGTGGAAACAAGAGAGTTCTTTTTATTTATATCTCCCTAGGAGTAAAATGTGATTTTTAAATGCTCGAAGCACTAATCACACACATTGCATCTACAAAAATAATCTTTCAGTCGCATAAATATGCAACATTTTTGAAAGTAGTTCATCATCACTTTCAGAAGCATCTTTTTTCCTCTTGGTCCTTAGAGCTCCATATTTTTTAAATGTGTTAGAGATTTTAAAGCTCTGAGAGACCCATGCATTCAGATAATTAACTTCTTCACTGGGCTCTGGACAGAAGCGCCCACCCATAGCCACATTGGCTCAGTCTCTTTCCAAAGACTGAGGAGATGGCCTTAGTTCCATTCCCACAGACCCAAGGAAAGGGATGAATTTAAACCATGTAGAGTCACTCTGCCAAGTGTAAGTGTTTTAATAGCTGCACCCAGAGTTGGAGAAATGAAGGCATTCACAAGGAATGCTGTTTTCAGATTAAAAGATCACAGCTACAAAGCACGTTCAAACCACACAAATCAGCCAAAGACAAGGAAGCTTGTCTTCATTTCAATATTAATAAGGTAGCTGCTTTTAAAGCCTTCAACCTCCAAGTTTCAGACTCTCCCAGCGATCCTAAATCACTGAATGCCTTAAGAGCTGTTTCCACTTGCCTTGGGGAAACCTCTGAGAGCTAATGATTCAATTACACAATCACAGGGTATGCAAGGCTGAAAACGATTCTGGTCTAATGGATTATAAGCATAATCAGTGCTGGAAACACATATAAAATCCTGTTAAAAAAATAAACCCCTAAATCCAAGGGCACTTCTGAAATTCATTTTGGGGGATTATTGAAAAAATACTTCAAGTTTTTTTATATATATATACTGGCCTGGAGGGAGAAACAATGTTTAAAAATTATAAAAACAAGGCTAGACAAGAACAAAACCAATAATAAGCACGTAAGAAATAGAATTACAAAATCAGATTGGGCAGCAAAAAGCTTTAGAGCCAGATAAAGGGAGAGAGAGAGAGAGAGAGAGAGAGAGAGAGAGAGAGAGAGAG
>JADRCD010233539.1:4574-25832 GCA_019843815.1 Montemys delectorum | reverse complement strand
GTGGGTGGCGGCATCATGTGCAAGCAATACAAACTAATCGGAACATGAAGGTGAGGTTCTGCAGGTTGGCTGCAGGCAGAGCCTGTTCTGATTAGAGTCCTAGGGCTCCCACCCAAACCCTTGCTTGAAGTTCTGAATTAGTATTTTGCTGATTGTCGTCCAGACTGTTCTTCCAGCTTCTGTACATTCCATACACAAGTTAACACCCACGCTGGCTGCTTCCTGTGAGAAGGAACCCTGCCTTGACATTCGCCAGTGAGTCCACCTAGCCATACACCACTGAAAGCCCCCAGCTCTCAGAAAGCCAGCGTGCTGCGGGCATTTGGTTACAACTTGCTTGTGTTTGTACATTTATATTTATAATTGTGCTAATCTCCAAGGGACTCAAATCACATTAAGAGCTTTTTCTGGGGCTGCCAAGTAAATTAGCAGTACCCACATGACTAGGTTCTATGAGAAATCAGGGTTGGACTGACAGAAATGTAATAAGTACCAACTTTCATCTCAATTATCTTTTCCATGAGAATTTGTTTGATACCCAAATGTCAGGCTGGGCCACTAGTATCCCCTGTGTACACGAGTTCCCCTGCCCCTGCACACAACTCCCCTGTACACACAAGCACCACTGCCCCTGCACACAACTCCCTCCCTGCATGGCCTGGCCTTTCCCCCAAGCCCTTGTAGCCATGTATTAGGAGCACATGTATGGCAGGGTGTTCTTCCTTCTCCTGCCCCTCTGACATCATACACACTAGTCTATCACCAGAGGGAGAATACTTGTGTTTCTCCTTATGTCCATGCCGGGGATCAGTCTGTATAACACAAGCCCATCAGACGCTGCTGGCGTGAGTGTTAGTCAGTGGAAACCAGGCAGTGTGGGAAAGTGGAGGTGAGAGTAACTTAGGGCCACATACACCCTGTCAAGATGAGGATGGGAGTTTTGGGGGGAAATCTAGACAGTTTAATTTGACTAATCTGTGTGGCTAATTTATAGAAAATGCACAGGCATGGGGAAAAGCCTTCTTGGCAATGGAAGAGATGAAAGCGGCAGGGAGTGCCCCCATGTCACCCTGCAGAAGAGGAAACCAAGATGACTGAGGGAGTAATTTATGGAAACTGTGCTGAGACCCCAGTGTAGTCAAGATGAGCAGCAGCCTGTTTGCATGCTCAGCAAACTTGAAGTGTTGCTGTCAAACTGAGGACAGGAATTACCAGGGCCTGCTAGGGAGCCAGCATCCCCCCCCCCCCCCCCCCCCCCCCCCGACTTGGTAACTCTTCAGAAGCACTACATTTCAAGTTGCATTCTTTCCCAGAAACACTTTTTAAAAAAACATACCACCTAAGCTTCCGTCCTTTCTTGTTTGTTTGTTTGTTTGTTTGTTTAATTACACTCACTTGTGTGCATTGGAGTGGAGGTGTTGCTCACGTCCCAAGGATCAAACTCAGGTCTCCACATTTGACAACAAGCACACTTATCTCTTGAGCCATCTTGCTGACCCAGATTCAACTGCTTTTTGGAATCTTAGTTAAATCTATTTCTTCAGACTCACACAGAGACTGTGGGTGAGTGAGGGTCCAGCAGCTCACTAGAAGGCTGAGCAGGAGTTTAGTTCCAGAGAGGGGGCAAAGAGAAGGCAAGAAGACATAGCAGTGATGATTTCACGAGCTAGGGAGGATTTTAACTCTAGAAATGAAGATGGGAAGAAAGAAAAATGCTAAGGGGCAGAAATGGCAAACCAAGAGAAAAATGAATAAAACAATAGGGGTGAACATTGAAATAAAAGAGGAAAATGACCCCATTGCCCAGTGGGCAGAAAACTCTGTTTTCTTTCTCTTTGTACCTTACAGAGCCTTTCTTTGAATTTTCTTCCTCTTTTAATCTTTCCCTTGACAAAAAGTGCTGGAAGATGAGAACATAGGACTTTGCGAGAGAAACTCTTGATGTAGGTCCTATGCACAACTAAGAGTGGAGTTGGGATTTCCCTTTATTTCCCTTTCAGGTTGCCCGAAGTGAACGGGGCCGACTGTATCTGTGTACAGGAAACCTCTCTCCCTGAAGCTGAAGTCCTGATGTCAAGGGGGGCCCTTTGCACAGACAGCCATGCAGGCAGCCCTTGGGCTAGATTCCAAAGAGAAACTAGATAGAAAGCTGGAACTTCAAATTGCTGGCCCTGCTCCCCTCCCCCCTCACTGTTCACCCATGCCAGGTCATGATCCTGTGATTTTTCATGCCTGAATGAAAAACTGGAGATCCCATCAAAAAGAGGCTTTTAAGAGAAGACTGGGTATTAATATGCTGTTGTTTGGACGCCCACTGTTATCATATAAATGATTCCAGCTCCTTTCCACATGGGTGGAGGTGGCAAGTGACTGGATAATGGGCACAGGCACAAACAAGAATAAATTCTGTAATATCATCCAAAACTTAGAATAGAAACGAGTTTTCTTTTTCTTGCAATTTAAACTTATCAATCAGACAGAGATGTTACAAGTAAGCAGGTAACTTCAAGGTATTCACAATACTTTGGCTCCAAACAAGCCCATTTATCTAGATGTTGTATTGAAGTGGACCGTGTTATATAGTGACTTATGGGACATAGAGATTATGTCAAGACTTTGAGTTCAGTTCTAGGTCCACTATTAGCGTGTATCTTTGGAAAAGACATATTCTTGTTCATCTGTAAAAATAGGCAAAGCCACAGTGGTAGTTTCCTACTGAATTGCTGTGTGTGACTCTGGCTTATAGATCTGAACATACTTTATCAAGCACAACATGGCCTTTATCTATTTTTATTTATAATAAACACTTTCATAGTGCTTATTATAAACAGGTTGTGGGTTCCACCTTGGGCGTCTGCTTACTTTTATTTAATGGTTATTTTGGAGTCCTAAGTTCTAGGCCTGTAACTTGGGAGTTCATTTGCCACTTAGTAGAATAGCATTGCCATTTAGTAGGATAGCATTACTGCATTGCTGTGGGGTTTTTCTCCTGTCCAGTGACAACAAATGCAAGCTTGGGAGCAATAAAAACCAGTAAGCCATATAAGGTGGCGCATACCATTAGTCCCAGCACTGGAGATGCAGAGTTAGGCAGATCTTGTGAGTATGATGCCATTTTGGTCTACAGAGTGAGTTCCAGGTCAGTCATATAGTGACTTCATAGTGAGACCATATCTAAGAGAGGGAGAGAGAGAGAGAGAGAGAGAGAGAGAGAGAGAGAGAGAGTCCAAGAGCCAGAAAGATTAAAGAACAAGCTTATTTTTAAAATAACAAGTCTTTTCTTATATTACTTCATTTATATGGTGCTGATAATTTTTAAAATTAGACTTTTCTCTAGGTATTTCAGACTAAAAATGATCCTCATCCTTGGTAATTGCATTTCTTTTTTTATTTTCTTTTTATGACTTTTGTATCACAGACACCTTTGTCTTGGAATGTTAAAAGTATACATCATCCAGCTAAAAGGAAAAAATATCGTCTTGACAAAAATAGAAAGAGGGCGTGTGGGTCATCTTCTCTTTGGTTCCAAACCAGGGGAGCCTGATTTGCTTGCTCTACCTGCTTGCCAAGGTTGATGTAATGGATCCCAAAGAGTTCTGAGATAGCAGAAATGGAACAACAACAACAACAACAAAAAAGAGACAGTTCAACAGTCTTTTGAAGCCTGAAAAAGCAACTCGTTTCACTCTGTGTCATGTCTGAGAAGAGACAGGCAGACATGGGAAGGCTCATGGAGAAAACATGTAAGGTTTCAGCGGAACACTGTGTTCTAGTCAAAGTAAGAAGCGCCTTCCTGCCAGAGCCCAGAAGGACCCCTGTAAGTAGGTTGATAATATCTGGCTCTGCTACGTGAATAACAGGAAGGATCAGACAGCATCTCTTGTAGATGGAGTGGCTTGCCTGACAGGTAGGACACATCAAGGGAACTAAAGGCCCCCTTAGTTTCTCATGAACTCGTCTTCTCAGTGTTGTTGAAATATGTCTTTCGTTCCATTTGAACTGGGGTCTTTTACAGCTATTGTGTAGGTTCTTATACAGAAATAGGTGGGGGGGGCACTCAGACAACCATGCCAGGGGTTCTAACGTCTGGTCCTGAAGGTACACCGTCATGGTATTTATAGGAGCTGAGAAAACAGTGGTCTCCAGTCATACCAACGGCTTGTTCTTATCTGGAGCACAGCATCGCTGGGGACATCAGGCTGGCACATGCAGTCATCTACCCAGGATAAGTGAAAGAACTACCAAGCCAGGACAGCACAGTGGAGAATTGTGCTTTGAAAGGTGATGTAGTGACTCAAACCTGTAATCTTAGTGGTCAGACGGCTGAGACAGGAGGACTGCTGCCAGGCCAGGAACACATAGCTGAACCCTGTCTTGGAAAAGAAAAAACTAACTACTTAATTAATCAAAAGTTGAAAGAGAGTGCTCTTCTTGCAGACATTAAAACTTTGGGTTTCTTGTTTTCCCAGCAAAAATGCACTACAAACACAATGGCAGTGAATTTTTTTTTTTAAATTTAGAGTTACTTTTAGAAAAATAATTACCTTTTCGAAATGACATGCCATGTTGATGAAACATACTTGGTTAAACCTGTCATCATCAACCATGGGCTTTTGCCTCTAGGGGGGTGTGTGAAACTATACTCCGAACCCTCCATATTCTACACACACACACACACACACACACACACACACACACACACACATGCACACACATATGCACACATACATGCAGGAACCCATACACACATACATGCACACACCCGCACACACTAATGTACACACATGTCAGTTTCCTAGGTGTTTCAGGAGATTGGATTTGGATTACCTCCAAAGACATTTAAATGATCCTGCAGGTTCAAACGGATATGAAAAGCACATAAAACTGTAAGACTTACAATTTCAAGAATGTATCATGAATGAAAACACACCAAGAAAACATGAGGTTTAGCTATTCTGTTACTCTCCTTTATCTAACAGAATCCCTCTCAGTTAATCACAGTACCAATATTTAACTCTGTGCAGGCTGAAGGCAGCCTCTGGCAGACTGAGCCTCGTTCACAGGCTCAGCATCATGTCAGGTTTCCACTGTCAATTGGCACCCATAATGCTTAGCACTACATGCCTTACATGCTACCGTTCTCTGAGCTGTCGAGAATGGGAGGCATTAAGCACAGCCCAAGTTCTATGTCAGTACCAACTGCCAGGGCCCTCTTATCCGAAAGAGGGCTGATGGCCCAGGAAGGTGGGACTCAGCATTTCTTGGGTCTAAAGAGATCTTATTTGTGCCAAGAAGCCAGTATTTTCTTCTTTTAAATGAAGAGGGATGGAGAATTGTTACCTGCTGATGTCAGAGCAGCAATGTCCAAATAGGAAATACATGAAAGAAATCAAAATGGAGAAACAAAATTTTGTTTAAAATTCAAGTCAAGGATGGAATGGAAAAAACAAGGCAAAATACAGCCAGAGGAGGAGACTGGAAAGGGACTGAGTAGAAAGACATGCAGTATAAAAGCAGTGTCCCATCTGAGCGCTGGTAGAGCCTGGGAAGGCCAAGTCTGGAGACCTCTGAGGGTCCACTTAGGTCTTTTCATCTAGCCTTTACTGTGTTCCCCTACATCTTCCTGTTGGGTCAGAAACAGCCCACAGAGGGGGATTCAGACCCCCCATCACCCCGTTCAGAGGTGGAGTGGGATTCACGGCCACTGTCTACATACCAATATGTGCTGGCCCCGAACTCAGCTTCCCATTTTTCTCCTCAATTAGGTGCATTAGAGACCTTGTGTTGAATGTTGAATGCGTTCTAATGCGTTCTAACACACATACGACGCCAGAGATGGCTCATTCGGTCTCACTGCTTGAATCACAGATTGGCTCCATAAAACTCCAGCCTTTCAGAAAAAAAATCCTAGGGAGTGATCCATGAATATAGGCAGGGTCTTGTGAAAGGCTGTACGCCTAGGGTCTTAGGGATTTAGAGATCTTTGTGTAATAAGAAAAAACACAGAGTAGTATTGTAGTAGAGCAGATTTCCTCATCTGGAGGTACCTTTCCAGAATGAAGGCTGCTGGCTGGGTCTGGACTGTGGCGGGGTAGCCCTCCACATACCTCCCTTGGAGCTTATGAGAATGGAAATTGTCACTGGTTCCTTACATTGTGGGCACAGTTTGTATTTTGATTCTGCAGAACAGCTGAATGGATCCGTAGAAAGGAATAAAATCCAGTTGTCAGTCCATGGGCTCTTGGGCCAGCTGTTTTAATATTCTAAACAAGTCTCAGGTGGGATTGGTTTCTGTGACTCAGGGAAATTTTGTTCTCCTTCACGTTCCAGAATCCCCTCTAAAGCAGCTCTGTAGCAGGAGAGCTTTCCCTGAATTACAAGGAAAGAATTTCTCCTTTGGGATTGGAGTCTCTATCAGTGTTAAACACTCTTGAGGTGCAAGGTGACATGTGGTATGAGCCAAGAGGGCCAGACCACAGGCTCAGAGGAGTCCAGAGTGCACCACACACATTCCCGTGGGATCTAGTTCTGCAGTATGCACAGGAGGCCCCATGACTTGTGGTTTCAAGTGGTCACGGGGTCCTTTCTCTGATAATGCAGCCTCAAGGGATGATTCATCCCTGCTTGGCTGCGGTTATTAGCTGGCTGTCTTTGGGATCTGTCTTGGGACAATCCTGAACCCCTGAGTTGATTCCATGCCCTGAACATCCTCAGCTTTCTCTACTTGACTTTTTCCCTTCAGTTCTAGGGATTGAACCTAGGGTCTCATGCACGATAGGCAAAGCTAGCACTGAGCTACTTACCCAACTCTCTTTGAAATCCTTTAGGTGTGGGTCTTTCACCTCCTATGCACCCTCCACTGCTCGCCTTAAAGCCTCTCAATGCACTCAGTCTGTTCTGCTTTGTCAGTCTTGAGCCCCTCTAACTTCCTAGCTTCATTTGCTATGCATCTCCAAAGGACTGGCTCTCGTACATATTTTTTCCTCCCAACAGGAGAAGCACAGTGTAGTTGAAGCAGCACATCTATCTGTAGGTCTTGGGTGGCCTTAGATTCAAATCTCATTGTAACCCGGGCTAAGCTGAGGGACCTTTCTGATGTCATTCTCTTGTCTCCTGTTGTTTATAAAGGCTACTCTAAGGGGCCCGGCACAGCAGCTAGTTCTCACTCCGAATCTCAGCTTTAGTGTCTGGCCAGAAGTAGACACTAGATACAACTCTGACTCCCTCTGGGTTGCTTGACTCAGATTCCAAAGATAGATCAAAGGGAGTACAACCAGGCTTCTTTGCTCTACAAAAAGCCTCCACAAAATAGGAACTTCCAAAGTTTACACCAATTTTCTTATGAAAACTACGTTGTATATGGATAAGGTGCTCCTCACTAAAAATGACAATTTGATAGACAGTGTCCCCCACTAACGCCTTCGCCTACCCAAACCTGAACTTCTGATGCCTTGAGTGGGCATGTGTGGAAGGACTGATGTGTGTAATGAGTGTAGTATTGCTGTACGGTTCATTGTCACACAAAGCCGTAGTCACCGGCTTCCCCTGAAGTACTAAGACAGTGCTGTGCACAAAGGCATTTAGTAAATATTGCTTCACTGGCTACTATTTTTGCAGTCCAACATCATGGTTTCAGTAGATGGGGTTACTGGAAAGTCTCAAGTAGAAACTCAGGTGTTGACAACTGACATGGCAATCCAGCTAAGGAACTTTCAGCTCTGTCTGAGGAATCATTGGTGTCCGTAGGCCCAGAGACATGACTCAACTCTCATTTTAGTCTAATCAGCAAATACATGCATACCTTCCGTACCCATTGGGCAGGTTTCATGCTATTAAATACAAGAGGACAGGGACAGTCACTCTAGTAAATACCTGGGAGCATCCCTCACACTGGTGGGCTTTGTACGCTGGGTGGACCCATGTGGTTCCCTTTGCTCATGTCCACAGCAGACTCACTTCGCTGCAGGAGAGTAGCTTTAGGTCAGTCAGCTGTTGACATGCCCTAGAAGTTCTGCAGATTGAGAAGATTTCAGTCCCCCATCTATCTTTCTCCCCTCCCCTTTCCTCCATTCTTCTCTCCCCTTCTCCACATATGGCCCTCTAGTTCTGGCAAGAGACTGCACACTGACCAAGATCTGCTCTGTAAATGGCCACGCCAGCATATCTAATCCCTGTGTTCATGAGGTTGAATCCAGAACTCTAGCCTCGACCCTGCCCGGTGTTCCCATGCTCCATCACTAGCAGCTGTTGTCAGCGACAGACAGAGACTTTGCATTTCCCTTGTGTTAGAGTGGGCTGTCCTTTCTGGCCTTGGGAAGACTATCTGAGGAAGGAAGAGGTTTGTCAGAGAGCCAGTCAGTGTGCCTCGAAACGCATCTGGTTTTATTCATGCTGACTCTTTCCAGGTGAACTGAGCTAAACCATAAACTACAAAACAAAAGCAGATTTTCCTGAGCGCACCCACACATGGAACACACTGAGTTTACCACCATGTATCAGCCCCTGACTGAGACAGAGCAGACGGAATCACCCTTCTTTTTACCGATGACTGGATTGATGGCATGGATAGAAACCCTGTCCTATGGGCCATCTCAGTCATTTTGACTGTCACAGAGTGGATGGTTCCCTGGGCTGCAGAGCAGGGGGCTGGGAGCAGGTTGGGACTTGTTGTGTCTTAAGGGGTGCTTTGGAGTGGGCTATTAGGCTGGGAGCTTTCAGAAGAGTATGAGACTTATTGGTCCCAGGCCAAAACCTGTAGGAAGAACCCACCCTGTGGAAAGCCACAGCTAGTCTGTGACAGATGTCCCAGGTGTTGCATGTCTTCCAGGAAAGTGTTATGGAGCCAATATGGCATGGAACTTCCAGAAGAGACATCCAGTTTCAAGAGGCACTTGCGAGGCCAGGCATGGCTGGGGGCTGCCAGGGCCCAGCAGACGTCTCCTATGGGAATAGCGTCTCCTTTAAACTCCTTACTGGAACATATCCCATTCCAGGGTTGAACTCATTTTCAGCAAATCCCCATTAGGAAACTTGGGTTCTTTGTACCTCCTCCCACCAGCCTCAGTCAACACTTGCTGATTTAAACACGTGAAAAATCAAACATTTGGCTCCCAGCTCTGGTCCTCCCTGTTTAATCAATGAAGAGCCCCCTCTCATCCCTGCCCCCCAGCGGTGATATGCTGATGACAGCGATTAGGCCAAGCTGCAGAACTTCACAAGCATGTGCTTTCGGTTCCCATTTTTGGCATATTTTCATGGATTAACTCTTGCAGTGACATGCTAGGCCGTGCTACAGGTTCACAGACCACATGGCAGGTACAGGTGGGGCACTGTGTGTGCGTCCCAAGGAATGACCCCCAGGGTGAGCGTTCCCAGCTGCCACTGGCTCTGTAGGGTCTCAGCATGTATGGTCACTCTCATATACAAGGGTAGACACTGAGCAGGTGGGATGATGCCCAGAGACAGGAGGTGAGTGACCACACAGTAGCCACAGATCCCAGGAAAGACAGTGGTGGGTCTACCTCAATGCTAAACTGCACATGAGGCATGGAGAATCCCATCTGGCCTCCAGGATGAGCAGAGCTTCACACTCTTCTCCAAATCTGAGGCACACTGCCTTTACTTAGGCACACTAGTTAAAATTAGCATGAAGGCCAGGCACAATAGTGAATGCCTATGATCACAGCTACTTAGGGTACTGGGGTGGGAGGACCACTTGACCCGACTTGAGACCAACCTACGTAACATAGTAAGACCCCATCTCTTGAAAACAAAGGAATGGTATACTAGGTACCCTATAGAAACATGGGGTGTGGGGAGGCTGGGGAAGAGCTCAGAGAAGCACCAGAGAAACAGGGCCTTCTCCCACACCAAAGGGTTAGAGGCCCTGGCCGAGAGGCCTGAGCCCAGGGAGCTCTGAAGCCAGTAGGGACCTGTGGAAGCAGAGTGTAACACAGATGGACTTCTCTGAGAGGAATCTGGAGGTCGCCACGTGCAACATTATACCAACGTATATTCTGGCATGCACCAACACATCCCAAGCCATGTCCCCAAGGATGGATGTGAAACAGAGAAGATCTTGGCTGTGCATGTCCAGGTAGAGCAACACTTTGCAGGGGAAGGAAATGTAAGGCCTGCACAAATATGAGCCTCTCACCTCATAGTGAGGAATGCTCAGCTGGCCTGAATCCTCATCCAGAACAAGTCTGTTGAATGAACCATCCTACCACGGTTTGCTCCAGTAACAGTGAGGGAGTCAGAATGAAAGGGGTCTCCCTAGTCCACAGTCCACTGTGAGCAGAGCGAGAGAATCAGACACTCTGTCCAATTCCATATAGTGTAAAATTGTTAACCACCCCCCCTCCTGACATGGATTGTAAGAAATATAGTTTTTTAAATATAGTTCATATGCCATGAAATTTCACTTGCTATGATCAGTTCATTGTTTTTTCTAGAATATTCAAAGGGTGTTACAACTATTATGCTAATTCCAGAACACATTATTTTATCAATCTAAAAGGACTTCTGTACACGTTGACAGTTGCTCCATAGTCCTCCCTCTCCCCAACTCCTGACAACCATTCATCTGATTTCTGTCTCTAAAATGTACCTCTTTGGGACATTTCCTATAAAGGGGATTATACTGGATTTGAACCTTTATGCCAGGCCTTTCATAGTTCACCCAGCCTATAGTACATAGCTGAGCCTCATTCCTTTATGGATAAATAATATTGCACTTTGTAGGCACACCATATTTTGTCTGTTTATCAGTTAGCAGATAGCTGGATTATTTCTTCTCTTTGACTATTTCAAATAATGCTGACGTGAATATTCATATACAGTTTTTATATGAGCATATGCTTTCAATTATATTGATTATATACTAAACTCTTGGTTCATGCAGTAGTAGCTCACTATTTAAAGAACCATCAAACTGTTTTCTTTCGTGGCTACAGCCTTTTATATTCCCAGTGTTGTGTTAAGGCTCTAACACTCTATACCCTCATCAACACTTGTTACTGTCCATTTTAAGAATTACACACATCTTAGGAGTTCTAAAGTGCCAGCTCACTGTAGTTTCCACTGCAGTTCCCTAACAACTAATAATCTTAAGTGTATTTTCATGTTCTTATTGGTCAGATCAGGGTCATTTAGTCCATTCAAAGTGCCTATTTTTTTCAGCTTGTCTAGCTATCTTTTTATGACCTAATTGTAGTAAGATTCATGCACATCATACTTTCTTAAATAGTACAATAACATAAACTGACATTCTCCCCCAAATAATAACATGTTGTAAATCCAAAGCTAGAAATGATCGAATTCCAGGAAGGGCTGTGGCCCAAGTTGAATGCAGAAAGTGAAATGGAGAGCCTTTTCCAGGGCCAGAGCCCTAGGACGCAGGTTACTGAGGGCAGGCTACTCTGGTTTAAATGTAAACAGCCGCCAGAAACTCATCTGCTCCAGCATTTTGTCCCCAGTGGGTGGTGCTGTTTTGGGAAGCTGTAGAACCTTTAAGAGGTGGGGCTTATCTGGAGTAGAGGTGGGCCTCCAAAGTTCTAACCCAGCCCACTCTATGCCCCAGCTCTGCTTCCTGCTATGCCAGGCTGTTAGCGAGCAGCTTCACACTTCTCCCATCGTGGCTTCCCTGTCATGATGGACAGCGTCCTCAACTCATGAGTCCAAAAAAATCCATTCTCTCTTCTAGCCAGGTAACTTAGCACTCTAACAAGACAACTGATGTCAGTGCTTCTTACTGAGTTTCTGCAGCATGCTGTAAGTCTCCAGGCCAAGATCCTGCAGGATCGATAGGCTTACGTGCACCAAAAGCTTTGAGTGGACTGAGAAAACCTACACCAATTAAAGCTACCATGCGTTTTTTAGAATGGTAGCCAAGAAATTATATGATAGAGATAAATCATATTTAAAGGCTTCTTAGTGCCTTCCACAAAATCATGTTTGGTGTTGAAATGAACAAGCAGACTGAAAATGAGATGCAAAGGCTGGCTACCAGTCGAGCCTTCAGTCTCTTTTGTTATGAACCTGGTGAATGGAAGGACATAGCTGTTACCCTATACCCAATTCCATGTGTGCCTTTCATACCTGCCTATGGAGGAGGGGCCTGAACCACAGCTGGATGGGCTATCCTCCCTGCAGGATTTGCATAGCTGCTGCACATCACAAGCTTGTATTTGTGCTTCTCCCCAGGTCATAACTCACCCAGGCAAGTCAAGTGGTGGGTGAGCCAAGGAACCCTTCAAGTTCCTGCCCAGGGCTTTGGCCATCTCTGGATGTGAGACTCCTATAGCAGCTGGATATGTCTGAGTACCCTTTGATCTGGTACCCTTTGACCAGCCTTCTGGCTGCATGATCTCTAGTACCTCACAGATACCTTTGTAAGTTACTTTCAAACTGTTCTGCTCAAGAAGTGAAGTGGTCTTCACATTTCTCAGCTTGTGCCCTCTTTGGCTCCTGAAACCCACCAGCTCGTTTGCGTCCTACCTAAATTTTTATAACAAAATATATCCCCAACTTCTCTGGCCCAACCCATGGCAGGCAGGCAAGTTTTATTGTTGTTGTATTTGGGCTTCTCATCTCCTGTCATTTGTCCAGCAGGTTTCAAGTTACAACCGAATGAAGCTTAGATTAGGTTTCGTTGTATGCATGTCTTTGGCCTATGCTTCAAAGGACGCTGCCTTCTGGGCCGAGAGCCTCTCCGTGATGGCGTTGCAATGGCTGGGCAATGGAGACTCTGAGGAGGAAGAGTGGCACTTCTCATGCCTCCCTGGTGTGTTCCTCTACCACCTGAGGCCAAGCAGCTGTGTGGCCTCCGGTTCCTTCCCTTTTCCCTCAAACCTGAAATCAGCATTTTGGGAGAATAGGAAAGGTTCAAGTAGCAAAGTCACAGGGAACAGATGCAAGCAAGCCGCTGACAAAGCTAGCCTTTTCTGCAGAGGGAACCCTCAGGGCCCGTTTAGCACATGTGGCTGCAGAGGAAATCCTGCTCAGCCAAACGATAAGAAGGAAATGGAGTCACTTCCTCACCAGCTGCTTCACTCAGGTAGAAAAAAAAGCCCTCACTTCCTTGTGAGTGCACGCTTCTGCTTTTGCTCCGAGCCAAACCTGATGTCAAGACAATCGCGGCTTCCTGGTCCTCAGGGAGTACTTCCGGGCTCTGCCAATGGCTTGCTTGCGTTCTCGCCGCCGTCGCCTTTACCCCTTCTCTCACCGGCATCCTCTTAAGCCCAGCAGTTCAATATCAGCAAACAGACCGTGTTGGAAGTGATTTGCGCGTCTCCTACAATTCAGGAGCTCTAAGCTTCTGATGTTTGCCCGAATGTCCAGAAGTAGCCTTGTTTTATGTAACAAAGACCTCAGTGTCCTGGATTGTTGTGCTTTCATTTGTAGAGAGCATTTTATAAGTGTGTCTTTCCAGTGTGGGTAAGACACTCCAGCTCTTCCCAATGGAGGGCAAGCCGTCAAGCGCTACCCTGGACACCTGCCTCGTGGAGGTTCACGGGGAAGGAAGGTAGAAGGGATGTCATGCTTAGCAACCACGCGGCACAGAAGCGGACCAGAGAGTAGACGATGTGCGGTGCCCTTGTGAGCTGGCTGAGCATCCTTCCTACGGGACGGAACTGGAGGGGGCTGCTAAGAACAGCAAATTGGCCTTCACGGATTCTTTGGATTTAGAACTCTTGCTATATAATTGAAGAAATCAGCTTCTTCCACCAATGTGTGTTTGTCAAATGACTAGTGGGTGACAAGACACCTGCTCCAGGGATCCAGAGAGAAATAAAATACAAACCTACACCCCAAATGCTAATGGTTAGATGAGGCAGTTGTGGGAATAGACGACGTTCACGCCATAGATGACAAGGAACCCATTTAGCTTAGTGTTGAAAACGGCTTTTCTGGGTCTCTGAATGAGCAAGTATCTGCTCAAAAGCAGAAGAAACAGAGAAGCAGCAGCCTGGGCTAGGTAGGGCCTGGACATTTTGGACTTGAAGAATTTGGTCATAGAAAATCAGCATAGAGGTGAGGGGTTTGTAACTAGGTGGCTCATTCTGGCTACAGGAGGAAACTATTTAATGCGGAGCCGAAGGCTGGAGGCAGAGGGCATGGGTTGGAAGCCACGGCAGTCTTATGAAAGGCAGTGATGGAGACAGAAGTTTGTGTTGTGCCATCAGTGTTAGGGCCATCCCCCCTCCCTCCCAGGCCTTTTCCCTGCCGTGTTAACTAACTTCACCTCCAGCTCCACACCACATGCAGCCTATCTCTGCTCGAGAGCCCACTTCACCCATGTGCAATGAGTTGGAAGTGCTATGGGACGGACAGCTGTGTAAAGTAGGCACATTCTTCATCTTCTGCACACCAGGAGCTACTGTTCAGATTCCCAGTTCATTGGTCCACACTGGTTCCTGGGTTTCTCTAGCAGGGTTAATCCCAAAAAGGATGGAGCCTCTCTTGTTGGAAGAAGAGATTCTAGCTTGGTCATTTTCCCTACTCGTACCTCCTCCTCAATTACAATGTCCTGGGCTCAGCTCCCAGGTAGACTGCTTACACCCAGTTTTTGGCTCTGGGTTTGTTAGTGGGGAAACCCGACCTAACAGTCAGTGGCATGTGCACCATGATGACAGGAAGAGGGGCAGACTTGGTGGAGGGAACAATGGCAGACTGCAACTGGGGGCTTAAATAGATGACTCAGTCAGCACAGTGCTAGCTACACATGCAAGAGAGCCTGAATCATGAGCATCCACATAAAACCTAGGATGATATCAAGTGCCTGTAATCCCCAGCAGAGGAAGCAGAGACAGAAGGGTTCCTAGAGCGTACCACTTATCCAGTCTGTGTCTCAAATAATAAGACTGAAAGCAACTGAAGAAGACATCCAATGTTAACTTTTGGCTTTCACATGTGTGTATGTGTGTGTGTGTGTGTGTGTGTGTGTGTGTGTGTGTGCATACATGCACGCCCTAGGTGAACATGCAGATATAACACGCTCAAGAAAGCAACTGGAATAGAAGCTGATAGCTTGAATGAGAATAGAGAAGTATATAATGACTTCAGAGACTTTGGTATTTAAGATGGGAACAGGAAGGAGATTGACAAAGAAAGGGACAGTAAGCCCGGCCGAAGCCAAGGGCATCAAGTACATATCTAGACTGTCATAGGATGAGGTGCCCATGAAAGGTACCGCGAGGAAATTCTCCAGGAAGCAAGAGGAACCGCAAAGAATGAGGAGCATGAGTGATTTGAGTGGTCAAAGACTTTCGGGCAGTGCTACCTGACACACATGCTGGCAGTTAGCCACACAGCAGGTGAGGCTGCCATGCGGCAGTCTCAGAGGCATAGGAAGAAATAAGCAAGACTACGGGAGAAGGAAGGTGACAAGAACCAAAGAGAGGGACTGGCGGCTGGTCTGGAAGGGAGAGGATAGCAGCTAGGGCGGGTCATGTGCCACCCAGACAGCGTGAGGAAATCAGAATGTCTGTGTGCCAGGGAAAGGGGGCAGAAGACAGGGGGAAGCTGACATGGTGCTGCAGAGTGGGGACAGCTGTTGGAGGATTCCAGAAGCCACAGAAGACAGCAAAATCCAGTTGGAGGGTGGAGATGAGTGCCCAGGAGCTGGATTTGTGGCAGTTGTGAGCTGCCCAACTTGAGTATTGGGACCTGAACTTGGGTCCTCTGCAGGGCAGCATGTGCTCTTAACCGCTGAGCCATCTCTCCAGCCCCTTTGTTGTTTTTTAGTACATAAAATAAGCAAATAGGGCTGGAGAGATGGCTCAGCGGTTAAGAGCACTGACTTCTTCCAGCCATCCTGAGTTCAAATCCCAGCAATCACATGGTGGCTCACAACCATCTGTAATGAGATCTGCTGCCCTCTTCTGGTGTGTCTGAAGACAGCTACAGTGTACTTACATACGATAAAATAAGCAAATAAGCACTTCAAATGGATCTTATACTTGGGCAAATGATGACAGGCTGTTCGAATAACTTCAGAGATCTCCCTTACTGGGATGCGTGAGGAAGGAAGATTCTCTCTAGAAATGGCTCTTCAGAGGTTCAGTTCAGAGCCCGCAGGGTCCCCTTGCATTTTGGAATTACAGAGAGCACCGCCTTGGGGCCTCGGGCAATCTGCAGGGATTAAATGATTCACCACTGACCTGTCCTACAAACCAATGGACTAAGTCATCAACACGAGGACAAGCAGATGTGGCTACTCCCACTTCCATCTTCAGAGCTAAAGCTGGCTCCCTAGGGAGCTGGAGCAAATGGGCATTACCAGAGGAGGGCGCAGACAGGTGGAGCTGCGCAGAACTACCAAAGGGCAAGATGGAGGGCAGACCACAGGGCACTTTGCTATCACTGTGTTTGCTCCTTTTGGGACCACACTGACAGATGAACTCAAGGAGCAAATGCTGCACTTCACAGCTACCAATTGTGCGACCATGGGGAGGTAAATAAGGTTGAGGGTTGTATCATTTGCTTAAGGACACAACGTAATGAATTTTCAAAGCTGAGGGGGGTCACCCAGATCCTTCAGCAAGTTTAGAGGCCTTTCTTCAAAGCCCCACCCCCACGCTTTCAGCCAGAAGGTACTAATTTACCTCACCTGATTCTGAGAAAGCTGTTTTTCTTTACAGTACACTTGGGAGATGGTCCTTGGGAGGCTGTCTGAGACTGTAGGTGAAAAGGGGGGAAGGCATGAAGGGATTACCCAGCTCCAGGAAGGGGGCGGTCTGGGGAGACATTTCTTCAGTCCCCTAGCTCTATGTAGTAAGCAACCTGGGAAAACCCCACCCCAGAATCATCTCTGCTTCTGCCACTTTCTCAGGATGACTGGGAAGGTCACATGACCTATGGCTTGATTTGTTTTGGATTTTGCCGCAGAAAACTGAAGGAATTCAAGAAACAGTCTGACCCCGTCCGTGGAAAGCTAGGGATCCAGGATGCCCTGAAGAACTGGGGTATCTTTGACTGGGCCTTTAGGGGCTCACACACTCATGGACATGAAAAAGATGGGAGGAGACCACTGGATGTGCAGCTGTCTTTCTTCTACCTCCTCACGCACAAGGAAGGCTCCTCAGGGATCGTCAGGGTGGAGCCTGATCTGTGCCTGAGAGAACTGTGCACGTGTTTCATTTGTACCCTTTGCTGTCTTTTCTGGAACTCAGTTTTAGACATCCCCAACAATAGATACATAAGAAGAAATCATCTGCGCCCCCTCCTGGCAAAAGTTAATCTAGCCCCTCCAGAGCTACCCAACATTTGCTTGGGGCCAGCAACTCTGTCGACCATCGCTAATGTGGCCAACATCATTGGTATTCACCTGGGCTACTTGTTCTTCTGTGGTGCTTGGTCTAAGGGTGTCCTGTAAAGTAGACCTTCTGAGCCTCCATGCCCTTGGCATCTGGATCTGAGTCGTCCTTCGTAGTAGTAGTAGAAGCTACCCATGCCTTATGGGATGGTGACACCCCTGATAGCTACCCACTGCAGCCAATAGCTCACTCGCCTCAAATAATGAGGACCAGATATTTTTCAAACATCCTTAGGGGACAAGATGGCCCTTCACGTGAACCACAGCCTTAAGCCGTGGTCACTTTGCAAACAGTGATCTTGGTCAGAAGGCTGCCATGAGGGGGCAAGGGCAGTTCAGCACAATCCCTTCATAATTATTGGTAACAACGTTGATGTCAGTAGAGTTCTGGGAACTTATTCTTTTAAAAAAAATGAATGGCTAAACACCTTATGCACAAAAGAGTATCTAAATATTGTTATAATTCAGCATGAAACATAAAATGTTGTTTGTACGGTCCGGTACAGGATACTATGCACTCATGAAAAATAGCTGTGTGAATACATATTTAGCAACGTGAGCAGCTCCTTTAGTCATGCATTTAGCCTCCCCTTTAAGACTACTTCAGAATCCTCAGAGGCAGTTACCCGTAGAAGGATCAGATTAATAAGCACGTGGAAGAAGTAGGCCAGACTCAAAGCAATGTGAGGGCTGAGGGAATGGCTCAGCTGGTAAAGCACGTGCTCCGCGAGCATAAAGATATGCTTTCAATTCCCTGCGTTGTGTGGAAAGCTAGGTGTGGTGGCACCCAGCCAAAATCCCAGTGCCACAGAGCAGAGGGCATTGACTCGGATCTGGGTTCAAATCCTGGCTCTACCACCTTCTGCACACATCCTTTAACCCCTAACTACCCCCTACTCAGTGAATTCCTACAAGTGAGCTAGATTGACTCTCCATCGGAACCGCAGCCTGCAATCTAGGTAGTTAGGCCTGGCCCTTCTCACTGCCGCCTAACTGCCCTGTCACTGACAGCCCACTCCAACGGGCAGGTGAGATTGCCATCTTCTGAACAGGAAGAGCTAAAACGATTTTGTAAGATTGGTATGAAAAATAAGAATGTATGTTAGGTTATCTTGTACAGTCCCCGGGATACAGCAAGCACACAATAAAAAGAAAATGCGTGAGAGACATTAACCGAACTATGCTTTATTGTTTTTATGAATGGCCATGCAAGCAAAAAAAAAAAAATTGCAAAACTGCCAACTTTCCCGTGTCTTTATTGTGCTTTGCACAATAAGGGCTTCGAGTCTGCTTTATGTCATTACATTCCCCTCTGATGTCTGAAGTTACCTGGCATGCTGGGGCACATGATGCCCGGCCTCTGCCCTGCTGGTGAGGCCTTTTGAGATCTCTTGGTGGCTAATGTTCTTTCTATGTCCTTCTTTCTCTCCCCCCCTCTGCAGGATGCCTTTGTGGAACTCTATGGCCCCAGCATGCGGCCTCTGTTTGATTTCTCCTGGCTGTCTCTGAAGACCCTGCTCAGCCTGGCCCTGGTCGGGGCCTGCATCACTCTGGGTGCATACCTGGGCCACAAGTGAGGTCAACAGACCTGCCCCAAACAAATATGCAAAAGGTTCACTAAAGCAGTAGAAATTATATGCATTATCAATGATGTACCATGAAACAAAGTTGTGATCTTTTTTTAAAGCAGAATACTCACACATTTTACACACACACACACACACACACACACACACACACACACACATTCAGGCAAATGGTCGAATCAGCTATTTACTGCCAAAGGGAAATCATTTATTTTTTACATTATTTAGGAAAAAAAAATTTATTTATTTAAGACAGTTCCACTGAAACTCCAGGTTTTGAAAACCCTACCAGGAATTGCCAAGAAGCGTGTGTGGCTCCACCTACTGGCCTGCGCCTGTCGTCATGGATCTGTTTTCCATATTGGCCAGACTGGCCCACCATCTAAAGAGCAAACGACGCAGGACCCTGACTGCTGCCTGTAGTCTGGCTGCTAGAAGCTATGGAGAAGGCTTCAATGTGATCTCTATACCCTGGTCCTGGGGGGCCAGGATGCTGGAAGGGGCAGGTGCCTACAAGAAAGCCTGGTCTCCCGTGGACTGGAGAGAGGACTTTTGTATATGACTCACATGGTACATACCCAGTCAGAGGACAAAGGCTGGAAACTTCAGATGAACTTGGTACCCACTGAGACTTCCCTACTGAAAGACAGTGAGGGGAAATGCCCTTAATCCATAGGAAATTATTTTTTTAAGCTACCAATTGTGCCGAGAAGCGTTTTAGCAGTTTATACAATATCATCCAGTACCTTAAGTCCCGACTGTAGATAATCATATATTTTGAATACACACACCCCTCCTCCAATACTCACTCTGTCTGAGGAGGAAACAGAGGCTTCTGGATTCCAGGAAGTGGATGTGTGACGACTTCTTCAGCATCAGGAAGAATGGGGTCACCTAGCGCTTCGGGCAGCCACAAGTGCCTGCTTTATACAGACCATCATCTGCAGAACCTCCCTGTGGCTCGGCAACTTGGCCTGGGCAGCCTGCCCTGAGTGAGTGTGGCCCTCACTGGCTTCCTCACTGGGTTTGGAACAGAGCAGCTGGTCTCCAAGTGTCTGGAAGCTCTCGGAGCTCAGACTTACCCAGTAAGAAAGAGCAATATGGAGACTCAATTACTGGGGTCTGCTACCCTCAGGCCCTTCAGACTGGGCATGTCGGGAGCAGGAGAGCCGCTTGTCCTAAGACACCTGCCACTGTAGAGAGGAGAAAGCAGGCGCAGCGCCTGTCCTGCCTGAGGGCATAGCGAAGGCAGGGACACGCCACCTCACAAGGAAGAAGCCTGTGGCCCTCTAGGCAGCCACAGGTACCTGGTGGCAGTGCTCTGTCACATTTAAGGCAAGGCTTTAAGTTACTTTGGCCATAAATCCTAAGGAAGCACTGAAGCGAGGTTCATGGAGTTGGTGACGCGTGTCTACGGATTTACATGTAAAACATTATCTTGTTGTACTTTGGTTTTATTTGAAAAATCTGACAGAGGGAAAGAATAAAAAGTTTCAGGTATGTATGGAATGTGGAGATTATCTGTACATCCTGGGGCCAAAAAAAAAAAAAAAAAAAAAAAAAAAGATGGTAAATTATAAAGGAATAACAAAAGAAGTGAAAACTCCAGCTACTGAAAGGGGAACCACTTTTTCCCCAAGTTCAGAATTAGCATGGGGTTATTTGTGGAGTAACTTTGGGGCATTATCACACCCTATACCATTCATCTGTATTAACGTTGGAATGTACTTCATTCAATGTTTATTACTGTGGTTGATATTTCAAAAGCTGCTTTCGGAAAGAATCCATGCATCTCAGCGTTGTTTAAATTGTATTTAGTTATGACCTCTAGAATGTTTGTTAGTTACACAAACAAACAAAAAAAAAAGATACTTTTTCCATTTGAGATATTTGTCTCTTGATTCTTCAAAAGCATTTCTGAAAAGGTGGAACAGCTTTAGAGAGATGTGAGGGACTGAAGAAGCTGGGGTTGATTGCTCCCTCCGCTGTGTTGTGTGAGCTTACCCCTCTGCCTGTACAGACCCTGGGGTTGCTTTTCATGATGGATATAGCTGCTGCCCACTTCTTCAAGGTTTACTTGTCCCTGGACAATTCAGCATTTAACTCAAGTTACCTAGGATTACATGCATGTTTGGTTAAACCCATGATATTCATTCAGTTAGAAATCCAGATGGGAAACAGAGCAAAGGGTAGGATCTGGCTATGGCGACTGGGCCTGCAGAGAGTTGCTTTGTGTGGCCTGTTGAGCTTAGATGCATCAGGAGTCCTCTTATGCCCTGTCTCCCCAGGCCTGCCTCCCTGTGCACAGAGAGAGAGAGAGAGAGAGAGAGAGAGAGAGAGAGAGAGAGAGAGAGA
>JADRCD010233538.1:10251-25084 GCA_019843815.1 Montemys delectorum | reverse complement strand
GAGGAGGAGGAGGAGGAGGAGGAGGAGGAGGAGGAGGAGGAGGAGGAGGAAGAGGAGGAGGAGGAGACGAGGAAAAAGAAGAAAAGAAAAAGAAAGTCCAGAGATCCACATCAAAAATGTCAGCAATGGTAGGTACTAGCTCTCTTGAAAAAGGAAATAGAAACACAATGATCCTTGTCCTTGGCATTTAGACGATGTCACAGGGAACTGCACTGTGAAGACTCCATAAAAGATGTGTAAAACACACTCAGATTGTAGTGATGATGTCAGGACGCAGGTATTATCTCTGAATTCTGAACAAAGGCGCTAAGGAGAAGAGCGGTCTTGCATGGGCCATCCTCTCTCAGAGACAAACTACTGATCATGGGACTTGAAGTGCCAACCACCCTAAGAAATGCTCTACTGTTGGATCCAATAAATAATTTCACTTTTAACCATTTCTCCTGTGGAAATTAGGTATTTCCATAGACACTTATGCCAAAACATGTTCATCTCAGCCTTATTTGGAAAGAAGCAAAGGGAAATGTGCAATAGAGAGCTCCATAAAGGGTTAAATAAATAACAGAAGAAAGCTGGGCATGGTGGCTCCTTTGTCTATCCTCCAGCTACAAAGGACACTGAGGTGGGAAGATGTACCTGGGCCATGGGGCAATATACCTACTTCCATTAAGGAAAGAAGAAAGAAAAGGAAATTACAACAGAACATTTATCAAGTAAAAATATTATATATTCAACCCTTAATTTCTCGAAAAATCTTTAAGAAATCAAGAAAAGTACTCATAAGTAGGAAAAAGAGGAGTAAAATTGCATATAGTTCCATTATGAAATCGATGTATAGTGGTGCCCTAGAAAAGAATGCGATGTGAGATTTTAAATGGCTTCTTTCCTTCTTTTAAACCTGCTCCAGAGAATATGTATTCATATCATACTTTTACACACAGGGGCAAGTTGGTTTTAAAACATTGGCCTTGTATTTGCTCTCACCTTCTATCACACCTTCCTAGAATCCTAATTCATTCTCCCATTTCTCTCTCTCTCTCTCTCTCTCTCTCTCTCTCTCTCTCTCTCTCTCTGTCTCTGTCTCTCTGTCTCTCTCTCTCTCACACACACACACACACGCACACATATATGTACACACATGTGCACAGATGTGCATATGCATATATGCATGTGCATACACATGCAGATGTATACACACATCTATAAGCAGACACATGTGTACACACACACACACACGTATTTTTCAATTGCTCCCAAGCCACCGCTGTATTTAGGCTGCACCTGAAATCTTCAGATAGGAAGAACTTGCACTCCATTCAACAAGTAGCATGTCACCCAGCCAAAAGACTCCAAATGAGTGGGAGGGGAGCTATGCTTAGTAACCGTATCTTCACATCTTAAATTAATAGCTACCATATTCTATGAACTAACAGTTTAAACCTGAATTGAAATAATGCTAAAAATAGCCCTGCTCCCTGGGCCAATTATTTTTCCCAGTGGGAGACGTGTGGTTGGCAGGGTTCCTTCCTGTAGTTAAGGGGAGGGCCGGGAAGCAATAATCTATGACACCACGTTCCTGAGTGGGAAATGAGGTCCCGATAAAATGGGGCTCAGGAAACCCCAAAACATTTTTCGATGGTTTATGGAACTACAGAGATCTTTCCATGGTTAGCTCTTGTAGCCTGTCTTTGGACTCTCCCCCTCAGCAAGATTGGGAAAAAGGGAAATAAAAGAGAATCGGGGGGGGGTAGTTGTTATTTTTGTTTGTTTCTATGGTTTTGAGGCAAGCACCCTGAGTCCTGGGCATGCTAAGGGAAGGTTCGCCTGCTAAGCCATACCCCTGGTCTGAAAACTGTCTGCTGTAAACTGCTAAACAATGGTAAAAATAGCAATAGCCCTGATTTATGGGCATACCAACAATAAAGAAAAGGCAAAATGCATTAGTGGTAAGAATTGTTCCTTGTTTTCTGAAGTTCACTGAAGCCAAGGCTAACTTTTACCCCTCTGCCAGCTGCCCCACACCTGGCTTAGCAAACTCCAGGCTTCATATATGCTAAGCAAGCACATCCCCGATGCCAGAATTTGAAAACTGCATCCTACCTTAATTCAACAACACTGCTCTGAGCCATTACTAGGCTTGTGTTCTTTAGAAGATCGTCTAAATGGCCCTATGCTCCTCTGGGGCTCGCTGGCTTACCATGTGACTTACCTCCACCCACAGAACACAAGTGAGAGCAGTGCTCTCCTGCCCTGTTCGCTGCTTAAATACTCTGCACTTAAAACCCAGAGGTGCCTGCCGCCACCGCCGCATACTGACTATGAGCGATGATTCAAAGACCAGCCGGACATTAGTCACTTTCATCCCCATGGGGACAGGTTCTCTTCCAACCTAACAGTTTGGACATAAATCCTTCCTTGCAAAGTCATGCTGACCTCTCTAACTGCCCCCACGTCCCCTTCAGGTCCCAGGGTAGGATCCTGCTGGATGTGGGATGAGCCCAGCCTGCTTCCAAACTCACTGCAGAATGACTAAGAATTTCACTGAGACTTCTTGTGGATCAGCAAAGGCCTCTTTTCTGTGCCTGCTTCCTCAGGTGTCACAGAAACTGACGCACTGAAAGCCGCACCGTGACCTCTGTCACCACGGTATAAAACATATGCCTTCTGGGGTTCTTCATAATCCTCTCAGCCTCTCTGCATGTAGACAGCCAGCTAGGCCTGGAGTCTCCTCCTCCCCATAGGGAGTCAGCCCCTACCAGTTCTCTGTAAAGCTTTTGTGTGTGTGTGTGTGTGTGTGTGTGTGTGTGTGTGTGTGTGTGTGTGCTCGCGTGTGCGCGCGCACTCGCAACCACATGCCCTGCAGCACACTGGGGGGCTTCCTGTGAGAAACCATGCTTGACCACACTCTACAGAAACCCAGGCTTAAGTACTTCCAACTCAAGGCGGTGATGGCCCATTCCTGATAGCAAAGGTCAGCACCAGAGAACCCAGATGCAGTCAGTAACTAGAAGCAGGGCTGCACCAAGCAGGAAGTCTGCCATTCCCTGCACCTCCCCACTCTGCAGATCCACCATGTGCCTTTCCCCAGTGACAGCACCGCCTGTCAGGGTGATGAGTAAAGCCAGAGTGGTTTTACAGAGCCTAAATGGGGAGGAAATTTAAAAGCCGAATACAGTGCCTGAGTTTGTTAGGGGTTACCCATCACTTCCATAGCACCCCGAATCTTATAACATCATTGGTTCATGCTTCAGATTACCTCAGTCTGAAGCGAGCTATTGTTACTCCCACCTCACACCAGTACGTAATGTTTGTCTTGCACAACTCCCCCACTGTTTAGCCAACAAAGTGCCTAATGGGCCTGAAAGTGCCTGTCTCCTGCTGGTCTAGGGTGTGTATGTCTTTCACTTGAGCCACATATGCATCTAGATAGATCAGAAAGCATGCTGTCATCAAGGTGCCTCAGTGAGGGCCTTCCAGCATCTTTAACTTCAACAAAATCCTCCATTACACAGTAGAAAGAGCGGAAGTTCTGGCTGCTTGGTATAGCCTGTACTTTCCCTTATATATGGATGTACAGAATTCCTAAGTATAATTACAACATTAAACCACAGCTATTAATATGCAAAAGTGTGCCTGTTTGTTATCCCAGGTCACTTAGCTCTTGTAAGCATTTCACAGGGCCAGGAGGCCCTGCTGATTAAACATTTCCTGGATCTGCACAATCCCCTGCCTCTTTGCACATTAATAGACCTGCTAGTGAATGCATTCAAAATTAAAGGCACTTTTTCAATGACAGCCCCTGAGAGGCTAAGTTAGTAATAAATGAGGTTGGTTCAGAACCACAGAGGACTCACACAGACCAAATATGGTAAAGCCGAGGGAGCACTCCGGAAGACAGTGGCCCTGTCTCAGGATAGCGCCTTTCCTTGTTGTTACAAGCATGGACACTGCTAACTGCTGCCTGTACACACGGGCGCGCTCTGATGTCATCTTCTCACACAAGCCAATGCTAATTGTCCAGTCTGTTGAAAAGCAGATTTCCTCCTTATTTCCCATGGCAACACTTGGGTTGCCTTCTCCATTCAACACTGGAAGAGTGACTGCTTACAGACCACTCCACTAAAGAGGAAGATCAGAATGTGTGTTTGTACATACACAAGGGAGTGAGAGATAGGGGTGTGTGTGTGTGTGTATGTGCGCACGTATGTGTGTAAGGTATCTAGTATGTGTATATATGTGGTGTGTATAATATGTGTGTGTGGTGTCTAGTGTGTGTGTATGTGTATATATGAGTAGGCATATATGAGTAGGTATGTGTGTGTATGTGTGTGTTTATGAGTAGGTATGTGTGTATTTGTGTGTGTATGAGTGTGTGTGTGTATGTGTGGTATGTGGGGGTATAGGAGCTCATGATGGCAGAGGTAGGAGGGGCATGTGGTAAATCCTGAGAGAAGAATTGGAGGATTTGCTCCATTGTCCTTCTCAATCCATTTAGAAAATTTCTAAATAAATTAAATGTAAGTAAACTAGCAGAGTGGCTGCTTACAATGGCTAATTTTGATTGTCAACTCAATGGGATTTAGAATCACCAGTCACCATGGTAACCAGTCTCTGTGTGAGACTGTGAGAGATTATCTAGATTGGTCACCTGGAGTAGGAAGACACACTGAATGTGGGTGACCATTCCACTGGCTTGATAGGGTCTCAGATCGACTGAACGGGGAAAGTGAGCAGGGATCCAACAGTCATTGCTCTGTGCTTCTGACAGGACGCCTTGGAACCAGCTGCCTAATGTTCCTGCAACAATGCCCTCTCTGCCATGGTGGGCCAAAGTAAAACCCTCCTGCTTTATTTAAAGTCCCTTGTCCAGGTATTTTTGTTACAGCAACAAGAAAAGTACCAATACAGTGTTCCATCATTAAACGGGCCATAAAAAAAGCCAGTGTTTGAGCTGGGCAGTGGTGGCACACGCCTTTAATCCCAGCACTTGGGAGGCAGAGGCAGGCAGATTTCTGAGTTTGAGGCCAGCCTGGTCTACAGAATCTGGTGTTTGTTTGTTTCTTTGTTTAAGGTTACTCTTTGGTTTGTCTCATCAGCCTCATGGCTGATGAAAAAGGTCTGTGGAACTTTTCCTTCCAGCTGCTGCCAGGCACTGTGGTGGGCACAGCCAAAGATACCACGAGCCTGCCCCGCAGGTAACCATACTAGGCAATACCCAGGCCATCTGATAGGAGAGGATGGGATGTATGAGGAGGAAAAATTAAGCTTTCTTCTGCTCTTGGGGGGAGGAGGAGGACACAAAAGGCCATCTGAGAGACATGCCACACTCAGCTGTTTACAAGATGAAAGAATGGGGCACAAAGCCCATGGAAGTGGCATGGAGGCTTGCACCTAGAATCTCCGAGTACATGGGCTGGGCAAGTGTACCTTGGCAGGGTGAGAGCAGGCAAGCAACCACAGTGGAAGGGATCGAGTGGTCCTCCCTTCTCTGCTCTCAAAGCTCCTCCCAGGATGCACACAATGAAAGCAATCGAACAGAGCTATAAGCCGCCACAATCAGAGCCCCCACGATTGGGAGTAAAAGCACCCTATGTATCTTCAGTTCCCAAGTGAACACAGACCCATCGAGCCTGTCAGGAGAGAAATCCCTTTCCACCCCAGACACGGACTCCGCAAAAGCCCATGGCAGGGGCTGCTTTCATGTCTGAGGTTTTGGGGTTGACAGGCTCCCTCGTCCACACACCTGGATCCCCAGCTTCCCAGGCCTCTGGGCTCCAGAACTGGTTTCTGCTTTCATCCAGGACAGAGTGAAGGCAGACCACTTCTAGCATCCTCTTTCCATAATGCCATGGGAGGGGGCTGCCTACTCCTCTAGCTTGGCAACTTATATGGCAGGAGGCTTGGGGATATAAAAAGAGAGGCATCAGGATTAACAGATGACAGAGGCCTGTGGAAATCACAATGAAGCCCTCTGGAGCCCTCACAAGGATCATCTGAGCAACATGGGGTCCACTTGTGCCACGGGGAGAAAGCATCACTGAAGACACAACTTGATAACCACAAGGAAGTTCTGAAATTAAAGCTCACATGGCTCATCTCAGCCTTCTCAAGGCCGCTCCCTACCATACTGACAATGCAGAGAGGATAAAACACTTGGAGAAACAGGTTCATTCTTCTTTTTAGATTAAAAAAAAAAATAAGATCTTAAAGAGCTTGCTGTGAAATCATAAGGACTTGCACTTTGTCCCTAGAGCCCAGGTTAAAAAAAATAGAGAGAGTGAGAGAGTCTGATATGGTGGTGTGTGCTTCTAAACCCAGCACTGGAGAGGCAGGGACTAATTCCTGGGACTCCCTGGCCAGTCTAGCCTAATCAGTGGACCCCAGACCAGTGAGAGACCTTTTCTCAAAATAGCTTCTAAGTTCATGCTCCAACTAGAAACCAACCAAGCCTATGACCCTACAGGAAGGTCAAAAATAAAGGCCTCCTTTACTGAGCTGTCAGGAGTCTCCACAAGCCTGGGGCTCTCAGAGCTATCTGCCAAGAGTACCTCTCACTCACTCACTCACTTCTCTTTCTCCTCGTTTTCTTTCTTGTTGTGGACGGCTATCTATTAGCCTTGGCCTGACCCTGTGGCAGGTCCTGTCTCACCAGGTACTGTGTGCAGGAACCTCAGTGTGGCCAAGCCATCATTCATCAGACACTAGTAACTCATGTAAGCAGAGCTTAGCATATCACTTGTGCCTAACCCCTAACCCTACTCAGAGAGAAGGAAAATTAATCTTGGAATGTTTTCCTATTCCACTACAAGCAGGTGTCAATCATCCTGCTGGCTTTTGACACTACTCATCAGACAGGATATACAGGCCTATATGCAAATGTCAAGCAACATTAAATGCGTAGGAGGTAACCTTTATTCTCAGCCTGTATTGAAACAAAGGAGAAAATTGTAACCGCTGAGTGAAGACCATTTAGAACTCCCATGCTGTCACCGATTCTTCCATGGTAGAGCCGCCGGCAGAGCTGCTCCAGTCTTGTTTTCACACCAGCATTTCTTAAGATGCATCATTCTGTACAGGGGTCAAATGTAAGATGAGTAGAAGGAAGTAAAGACCGACCACACTTGTTTTCAAGGCCCTTGCACTTCAAGAGTCGAGCTGTTCCCAGCCACCACAAGAAGACTCACTCCAGGCAACATGTGTGAAGAACTGCCAACACACTTCAAAATTAGCATCGCCCATGTCTTTTGATCTGAAATTTCAGAAGCTCTGCATTTAGGAGTTTCTCTGACTGACATACTGTCTGTGTGCAGCAGCGAAGGCAGCTAGAGGCACGGGTTGGGGAGTGGGGGTGGGAATGAACATCCCCTGTCCCACAAGCATCACTCGGCATGAACTACTTCACAACTCACATGCAACCTAGTGGAGAGGGGAGAACCCTACCTATAGAGCAATGCAGACAGGAAGCTAGAAGTAGAAGGGATAGGATTCCAACCCAGGAGGGTAAGGATGCTGTTCACTAAAGGCAAAACGCAAGCATGTAACTTGGATGCCTACCAGTCAGGATCCATTGCATGTCGGCAGGATGGAACTACAAAGCTATTGTGCTTCTATGCGCCAGGATGGAGAAAGGTCTATGTTGTAGGTGAGACAAAACAACTCCCAGAACCACAGGAAAGCAGACTTAGGAGGTAGGCAATCAACAAAGAGTGAGGCCAGGCGGGGAGAGAAACAAAAAACAAGACTTGGGACAAAATATGCAAGACCGTAACAGCCATGACATTTGCAAAATGGGTCCTTGATAAAGGCAAGGAAATTAAGGAAAAAAAAAGATTATGATTTTCTACCTGTTTGAATTTTTGAAGAACATGTGTATATAGGTATCTATATACCTAAGCTATGAAATGGTATCTAAGGAAGAGGAACAAACTTCAGGCTCAAACTGTAGAACTGGTGGAGCTAAGAACTTACTGAGCAGCAGAACCAGCCATTGGATGCACAGAGCTGTTGTACCAACTCATTCCAGCGAGTGATAAGACAAGAGCCTGATTCCCATGAAAACAACACAAAGAAATCAAGCCTTTAAGCACCAGATTCGCTGCCTCTTTACGCTCTGGCTCAATGACAGGCTGAAGCTGGAAAGAGTAAAAAGCTCCAAAGAGTTACAACCAAGAGAGGTCAGAAAAGGACTGTCCCAGATTCACTGCCTCCTGGGGACAGTGATGGCCCTCTCCTGTCTGCATGGCTGCCAGACTTAGGCAAGCTTACCTGACTCTAGATACAGGATAGAATTCCTAATCCAAGGGCACCGTTGTACAAGTAATGAACAAGTTTTAAAAGTCAAGGACTCAAGTGGTAGAAGCCTCAAAAACTAGACTAGGTATCGAGTTTCCCACACAATTTCTAAGATAAGAGTAATTTGATATGACGAAGTACAGAGAGAAGAATTTTCAATTACAACAAATGCTTTCTAAATGTGCAAGGGTTTCCCTAGGGACAAAAAAACCCTTAGGAAACATAATGCGAAACTGTGATATTTTAATATCAAAGAACCCAATCTTCAAAAGTCAGAAAGATGTTTTCAAATCTATACCCACTGCAGTTTGTAATTACATGGACAAGTGTATTTTAAAAGTCTCTGCTTCTAACAATGTTGAGGTTGCAAAGCCCTGTTCTCAATCACTATTCACTATAATGAACATGCTCACCATTGAGAACGGGATATAAAGTGGTGTTTCTTCCTGACCAAGTCTTCAGTGCCAAGCAAACTGTAACCCAGTCAGCCATCCCTCAAAAGGTGAGAGCTATACCTTGCTGTCATTATTAAAATGGAAAATTATACTCCACGTCCATCACGTGGGCACACATTTACTCATGTTTAGTACACATCCACTCATCGCTCTGTATGCCAAACATAGACACTATGCGTATGCAATGGTGAAGAGAGCCAAGGGCTCTGCAAATAACCAAAATCGGGCAAGTAAATGGAGCCCTAACTTGTACCCAAGGCTCTTTTTCATTGCAACCTGAGTGATTTTCATAAAAAACAAATACACTTTCTTTCTTAGAATTTGACCAGATTTTCCATGATGCTTTGGAGGACTCTGGTTCTCTTAAAAGCCCTTCTACAAAATTGAGGCTGTAATTTAGTTTTCTTAATAAATTTCTTTGTAGCAAGGAGAGGCATCATTCTAAGGATACAGAGTTATTCTCCTAAGAACCCCTGCTGAGTAGGACGGCAGGAATTTCATAATGAGCTCTGATGGTCCTTGCGAAAATTATAAGAACAATGGTTCTTCCAACAGAAAAGCATTACTGATCAAAGAGGCAACACATTTATTTGCCTATTGAGTTAGCAAAATAAATAAATAAAAATGAATAAATCGGATGCTTTCTTTCTCTCCAAAACATTCATGTTGTGCTCTGGCAAGAGCACGGAGAAACAGGAAGTTATTCACTGCTATTGACACTGCAAAATTAGTTTCATGCCTTTGGGAAGCAACTGGAAATAGTTACAAAAACAAACAAACAAACAAACAAAAACCACAATAACTTTACCCCTTTCTCTAAAAGAAAATGTGAACACTTGTAAATCCTATCCTTAAAAGGCACAGAATTAAGAAAGGGGCAAATGCACAAAATTGTTCATTATGTGTCAGTCACAATAACAGCCAGCTAGAGTATTCATCGTACAGGGAAAAACAAAAATTGCAAAGTTCTGAATAATGTATAGGAACCTCTTTAATTGGAATATAAGGCCTAATGAATAGATCTAGACTTGAGAGCTCTGCACATAATTATGTGTAATACACAGGAAATAATGAAAGGCACCAATATGCTAACACAATTAGAAGTGGGATCATCCGGTTCCTGTAGGATTTCTGCAGACCATGTCAACCTCAGCCCTGCCAGAATTCAGAGCAAATCGTTTTTGTGTGGAGCCTGTCTGTGTACATAGAATCCTGACTCTCACCTCTAACTTCCCAGTCAGCACCATCAAAATGTCACTGGGAGTGGAGAGCAAAACACTCTGGCTGACAACCACTAGGTTTAACATCATTTTTTTTTTCTCTAGTCTGTAATATGCTTTTCTGTTTTATTGTATATTAAAGCAATTCATCTTGAAAGAACAGATATAAATGGTAATCACTCAGGCCAACATTTAATCATTACTCAGAGCTGAAAACCCTTTTTTTTTCTTTAGTGTGTGGGATGATCCCCCCCCCCCCCCCCAGTCAAGAACAGAGAAGTGGATCTCTCTTGCATAGCATTCAGACATTCCTCTGGTCACTCTGAGACCATGTCTTAGAGGAGAGCCATCTTTCTTCACCAGAGTGGCTCTCCTAGCAAACCTTTCCTTGTCTTTCTTCTGCAAAGAACTGGAGGAGAAAAACAGCCTCCTCTCTTCCTAACACCAGAGACCTTGTTGCCTGCCATGAGTTTAGAAGACTTTCTTCTCAGCTGGGAAATAACCAAATGTCTCGTGTCACCTGATTCCACATCAAACGGAGCTTCAGGTCCCTTCCTAATTACTGCCCAACTGGACACTCAGTGGTGGGGGCGCACGCTTTTAATCCCAGCACTCTGGAGGCAGAGGCAGGCAGATCTCTGAGTTCAAGGCCAGCCTGTCTACAGAATGAGTTCTAGGACAGCCAGGGCTACACACACACACACACACACACACACACACACACACACACACGCACGCACATGCACGCACGCGCGCACACACACACACACACACCAAACTGTCTCAAAAAAGGAGGAGGAGGAGAAGGAAACCGAAGAGGAAGAAGAGGAGGAGGAAGAGAAATGAAGTAGTATTTTGACTGGTCACATATTGTTGCTTTGACAACAGCAAGCCAGAGAGAAATCACATAATAACTAGAAAGGAAAGGGAAAATAAATTATTCCTAAGACTCCAATAAGCAAAGTAGTAAGATTAAAAAACTGAAAGTACAGCAATGTCCTCATTTGATTTCAGCAATATATATTAGCAAATCTGTAATTCTGTTGCTGTGTGCTAAGTAAGGATGTCTCCTGGCAGTTCTTCTGCATGCTTGTAGAATGGTCAAGATGAGGGAGGCTGAGGATGGTAAACAAACTGGCCTCACATTCCCTATGAGCCTCTCTGCAAAAGACCTCAGTCCTGAACTCCAGGGTCCCACCCTCTCTCCCTGATCTCCTGCACCAAGGATAGAGACAGAAACCCAAGGTATGAAAACTGACTCTAAAATGCCCCAGAGCCATTTCCCACAATGCCTCAGGAGCTTGTCTCAAATTGTTTTGAAATTTCCTGTCACTTGGTGGTTCCTTTGCTTTCTAGAAAGCAGAGTGGCTGGGTTGGCAATCTTTTCCTGATTGCTCTGTAAGAAATAATTGGGACGTTCACACAAGGCTGCACTTCAACCAAGTGGAAATGTACCCCGTTCGCTGTTGACTATCATGACTACATTACCCGAGACTCAGCGGCAGCTCAGCCTTGTTCTCTCTTAGACACCCCAGTCCACTTTGCCACTAGAGTTACAACTGAGATTTGGAACCTACGTTTTTATAAGTAAAGGAGGAATGCAGTAGTACTCAATATAAAGAGCTGGACATGGCAATGTGTTCTTGACATCCCAATATTTACAAGCAAGCAGTAAACATTTTATCATAATTATTCAACTCTTCATAAAACTCACTATGCTTACGGCTGAGTGCATACAAGAAATATTAAGATAAATAAAGGAGATATTTAGTAATGAGTACTAAATAAGTATTTCCTAAGGGCCGGGCTCTATTCTAAACTTCCAACAACACATGCATCAGCTATCTAACCCTTCCAAGGACCCTGTGAGGTACAGACTACTGCTTTACAAACAGGAGATCCTGGGAAAAGAAGAAAGTCAAATCAGCTACTCTCTGATTCAAACTATAGACGCTTATTTAAACATGGGAATTCACATAAGTCCAAGCAGACATCTAAATGCCATGCTCCCACATGTTTCAATGGCAGGCTTGTAAACAGTCCCCCAGCGACAGCCCCAGAGTGTTCGTCTCCTGTGTTTCTTGAACTCCTCACTGGGTCAGACATCTCCCAAAACTGGATGTCTGAGCAGTTAGCTCAATTTCAAAATAAAATTAATTTGAGATTGAACCTTTTACTTATTCTCTCAGAAAACTAAGCCTATAATTTTGGGATCCTGTGACTAGTAATTTTAGCGACAAGACAGAGCTGAATATTATAATCCAGTTTAGAAAATGTAAGGCTATTTTTGTCTATGTTTATGCTTCCATAACCCTGACAAAGATGACTTTAATGTTATTCTCTTATTTTTATTACATTGTGTGTGTGTGTGTGTGTGTGTGTGTGTGTGTGTGAGTGTGTGTGGTCATGCATACACCACAGTGTATATATGGAGTTTAGAGACTGGAACCCTACCACAAGGGATCCAGGAAATCAAACTTAGGTCTCTTTTACCTGCTTAGCTACTTCACAAGTCCAAGATGACTTTTAATAATAAAAAATCGAACATACCTCAAAAGTTAACTCAAAATGCAAATCACAGACACAAATATGACTGACAGCACTTTAAGATTCCTGGAGGGAAACAGTCCAACAATTCTCTGTGACGCTAGATTTGGTTGTGATTGTTAGATATGAAACCCAAAATGTGACCAAGAAAGTAGATGGTTGAGAGTATTAGTAAGTCAGGCGCGGTGGCATCTGCCTGTGATCCCTGTACTCAGAAGGCAATGGCAGAAAGATCTCTGTGAGTTCAAGACCAGCCTGGTGTACACGGTGAGACATATATTGTAACACAAATAACCCGATTTTAACAATGAGCACAGGCTTTGAAGAGATCATTCTTTAAAATGTACACATGCCCAGGAACTATAGAGATGGTTTAGTGATTATGAGTATTGGCTATTCTTGCAGAAAGCCACAATGCAGTTCCCAGAACTCACATGATGGTTCACAACTGCCTGAAACATCAGCTCCAGGGGATCTGACATTTTGTCTAGCCTCCTTCACTGGCACCAGGCACACACATGGTACACAGACATACATGCAAGCAAAACACTCATATGAATTTCTAAATGAAATTTAAAAATTTCTAAAAATAGAAATATAGTCACTATGAAATATAGAAATATAGCCAGCCAACACCTCTCACCTACTTTGAAGAATAAATCATAAAGCAAATAAATAAATAAATAAATAAATAAATAAAACAGGCGCAGATTTGAAATAACTTTAATTCTTCTATACTGTTGGTAGTGTTAGAAAATGGGACAGCTTTAAAAAATATCTTGGTGGAAAAAAAATATCTTGGTGAACTCTCAAAATATTAAACTGAGAACTAACAAATGACTCAACAATATCAAAGGCAGTACAAACCAAAGAAGAATGAATCCATACATTCACACAACAGTTGCACAAAAATGCACAAATCATAGCAGCATGATTCCTAATAGCCAAAAATGAACTTGCACGCACAAACACACACACACATATACACACAGAGAAAGAGTAAAAGCTGACCAAGGAAGCACTCTCCCCTCTCTGCCCCATCTTGTTAGCACTTCTGAGACTGCAGGTGAGGTTTCAATTCTCCCTCTTAGACCACAAGCACCTCCATAAAACTATTCCCACCTTGAGGCACCACCCTGTGCAAGTGAGGAAGAGTTAATGGCAGAAAGGAGGTGCATGGCAGGCGCCAGGCACTTAGCAGCCACATGGGAGAGTGGCAGTTGTAATTATGTCATTAGACCCCTTCCCAATGGCTCTCCACAGAGCAGGAATCCTGTTGCCCTTTAACAGGGTCAACCAAGACCTGTTTGCTCAGTTGCCTAATTGATAAGGGGTGGGGAGACAGTGAGCTACTGGGGGACTGCAGGATGAGGGAGGACATTAGATAGTGAGTCCCCTTCAGGCTGAGCTGGTGCCATGGTAACCAGCAGGCAGCCCTGTGAGCACCAGAGTCAGAGCACCCTAACCCCACCCTGACTGGCTGATGCCAGCCCAGAGGCCAGAGCTGGTCCTAGATAAATGATCTCTTGGGAGAAAACCTCCCAATCACACCTCCAAGGAGAGCCCAGAGCCTTGCGGGCACTCCGCACCACTCAGTGCAAACAAGAGCTGATAAAGGGGTGGGGGAGCGGGACCAGAGGGCAGTGAGGTTAAGTGAGGAGGTGGGGTGCAGCTGAGATGGTGGGGACAGCTGAGCTTGTGCCACCAACCCTTGCTCTAGCTAAACGGCTCTCCCCAGACCTCAGCAAGCCTACATCATTCACCAAGCTGCTTTCTGCTAAGGGTACACACACACATACTCTCCACACTAAAGACCTGAGCTCCCTTTCAACTGGCCTCTCACCTACATCCAAGCCTTCAGCCCACATCGGAGACAAAGTCAAGGATGGAAGCTTATGACAGCAGAGAGCAAGCCTTGACAGCATCTCTACTGCAGTGTCAACTCTTTAGGATCATTTGCTAGTTAATGAAGTAACAACTAGGGGTTAGAAAATTCGGGGAAAAAAAATGAAAATCACCAAACTCTGTCCATGTGCATAAACACTGTGGCTATTTCGGTGTATGTCCCTATGGGCCTCGGAAACAGTCATCGTATTATGTATGTCTTTACTGGTCTCTGACAAAGACAATGCATAGCTCGAAACCTTGGAGGGGTACAGCCTTGACACCTAGCTGACAACCTGAGCTCCCTCCCCAGGTCTCACATGGTGGAAGGAGAGGAAAATTCCACCAGCCAGCCATCCTCAGATCTCCACACATGCCCTGTGTAACTAACATGCCACACACCCACACACACACACCCAGACACACACCCACACA